>CM045566.1:8301099-8537114 GCA_024721245.1 Mitragyna speciosa | reverse complement strand
GTCAGGAAATTACATGTTGGCAAGTTGGCCGACGAGATGTTTCGGCAAAACAGCTAAGAATGAACCGTGGACAAAGATTGGAAATGCATTGCCATGCAAATGGGCACACGTTTGCAGACATGGAATAAAGGCATTTTCATTTAGCATTTCAATAATGAGTATAATTAGCAAAACAAAAACGAATAATTAGCATTTCAAAGAAAAGTACGGCATCTTGATCAAGAAAACTCGAATTGCTAGAATAATCAAATAGTATTGTTCCTTCAAATCAATATATAATAGTGGATGATGATTAATCACGGGGAATGTTTTGGGCCTTAACGAATATGCTCTGGTACAATGGAACTTGGTCGTGCCGGGAACCTAGCAGGCAACTTCCTAATTCATTGAATTTGAATATTTGGTGCGTTGCGCGTATAGCTTGACCCTCTGAGGTTCCAGCAATTTGAGATGGTCAATTAGAGTGTTCAACTTGCTAAGAAATGTATGATCGACAAACTTAAAAAATAACGGAAAAATAAGTCAAAAAAAGAAGCATTCGTTCACAAAATTAGCAAGCTCATTAGCGTGATACAACATATGTTTCAGGTGTAATAAATAGGATTCCCTCCACCTAATTTTATTTGTCATAATCTCAATATTTTTATGTTCCAATTATGTTTAACACTAAAAGTCAAATTAAAGACACCAATATCTCTATTTACTGTTCATCGAATTTTAAAAAATAGCATTAAAGTCATGTTCCAATATAAAGAGACTCTAACCAGCCATTTAGGAGTCTTGATCCCTGGTTATAATTTGGGATCGATGATCCTTAGTTCCCAAGGCCAAAATCGATTATAGTTTCTTCACTTCCGGGGGTTCTTCATGACTTTAATATTTGGGATAAGCAGCTTATATATAAAAAATTCTGGTCCTGAGGAGTTTGGTGGAGGCATTCTATGGAAAATGGTTACTTTTCATTGAAGAGTGCTTACCACGTTGCAGTCAATTCTGATATGATTTGCAAAACGGTGAAGGGTAGTGAAAGTTCGTTATCGTAGGAAGTTATGGAGAAAGCTATTTGCCCATTCCAAGTAAAGTTAAAAGGTTGTAAGAATCTTTGAATCTCGAAAAGTTTGCGAGCGGAAGTCATTGCCCTTAACGTTTGGAGCACGAAGTGGACCTCGTTCGTAATTATTCAGTTGTCCATTTGCTGTATAAGTATGGGCTTTTGAGTTTTCTAGCTGGATATGTCATGCCGTTCCCGCATCGGTTTGGATGTTTTGGGTTGGGAGGAAGCAGAGGGGTTTTCGACGCATGTTGGGACCTTTGGATGAATAGCGACGCTAAAGTTGATTTAGAGTGTGCATGGGTCGTTTACCCAATCCATTTGTAATTTGATTGATCTTAAATATTTGTACCAGTTCAAAAGCAAGTAAACTTTGTTCATTTCATAATTATACATTAGATAAAATTGAAATAACAACTACATTCCCGAAAAAGAATTAAAAATCATTGAGTGTATATTGTGTTTGAGGGTGTAACTTGATTATGTATTTTGATTATATATAATAGTTTAATCGTTGTACATCAAATATCAATTAGAATAATGTTTTGAAATTTGAATGTGTAATTTAATTATATATTTTGATTATATATGATATTTTTATCATTGTATATTAAATATCATTTTGAAATAATATTTTATATATAATACTTTGCTATACTTATTAAAATTTTACTAAAATAAAATTTTGTTTTTGCTCTACATATGTCCTGATATTGCCACCCCAAAACCCAAGTTCCTAGTTCCATCATCACCCCCCAAACCCAAGTTCTTAGTTCCCTCTCTTGTTACCTTGATCGTGATTTTTAAAATTAAAATTAAAAACTGTACACGTTAAGCTTATTTTCTCATATAAGCTCAGGAAAAAATTTTAATTTTGGTCTTGTTATTCTATTTTTCTATTTGGGCCAATTCGATTTTCTGATTTTTTGACCTTTTACACACCTCTTTGGACGGTGTGTGGGTATCATCTACAAGTTTTGAATTCTGAATTTATGTCTTATAGCTAAAGACCAGCAAGGTTGTGCTCAAATGTCTCGTGAAGTCCAAATTCCAATTTCTCCGCGGGCGCGGTTTTGTCAACCTCCAATCTTAGTACCATGCAATGTTTTTAAATTCGGACCAGCCAGCGAACCAAAAGAGGAATCGGATCGCGGTTAGATCGGTTGAATCAGTCCGATCAGCCAGTTCACCAGTTCAACGGTTCTCTAAATTTAAATGGGCTTCAAAGTTGTTATTCAGCCTAGTTATCATATGGGTTGACCAACTGGATTTAATTGAACTCAATCATCTGACCTCATCCTAGATCCAATACTCATCAAACTCATTCCTCTGCCCTTCACTTGTTGGCCCCAAAGCCTATTCCAATGAAGCGGGCTCATCTTTAAACCGCAAGAAGTTCTCCACAGGAGTAAGTAGCAGTAGTAGAGCAAATAGATATCTTTAAGGGGGTTGCTCTGGCTTACGACGAGTTGACATTTAAGCTAAGAGGCGAGCAAGGCTGAACTTCCTTCGTCTCCACCACAATGGATCCATCATTGGCAGCAGCAACTTAGGTGAGTATAAGCCTCCCCATTCCTCCTTGGAAGCGAAGATTCAAGCGAGCTGCCAAAGTTTGGCTAAAGAGAAGAGCATGGATGGCAGCTTCAAGGTGGAAATCTGCAGAACAAGAGAAGAAAATCAATAGGTCAGGTCATGGATCCAATGGTGATCCCACAATTTGGATTTGATCATTCGGACTTCACTGAAAAAGAAATCTCACAGGACATATGTTTGTATAATCTTCTTTGCAGACATTTCCATCTTATGAAATTGATTAGGTTCAGATTAATGTTTGTTTGTGTTTTTCTTTTCTTTTTTGGGCGCAAAAAAAAAAAAAAAAACACTTGTGTAAGAGGTTTTCTTTTTAATTTAATATTTTTCCTAAGTTAATTTATAAAAAAAATTAAAAAACCGTCAACCGTCGGTTGACGATTTTTACGGTTTTGTGCGATTTGAAGAGTTAAACCAGTTCGTGACGATTTTTGAGCCTCTTCCAGCTTTTATATTGAACTAGACCAACAGCATGGTCAATTCGCGATTTAACCAGCTAGTCCGGTCCTGAAAACGCTAGTATCGTGTGAGTGAATGTTGATGGTGACGTTTTCAATATCATTTAAGTATTTCTGAATACGGTACCATACAGAAAAGATCCTAATTTCTTAAATCAATTATAAATCCAATATCCAAACAAGATTTGTAATATTATACCTTTGATGCAATCCTCGCCTTCCCCTTCAAAGGAAAATAACAATAAAGGGAAGAACCGACTTACGATGAACTATTACATGCAAGTAGATTCTAGTGCTGATAGGAGATACATAGATAGATTTTGCCATTTCAAAACATCTCCCCTCTCATTACAAACTGCAAACCACTATTTCAGGGTCACATTAAAAGGGTTTAGACAAGGCAGCACAGGCTATGCGTTCAACCAGTCTCCTGCTCGAAGTCTTCTCCTTCAGACTCTTCAGGATTGTCAGCATCATCATCATCTGCATCATTGTCGAAGTCTTCTTTATCATTGTCAACAGTTGTCTTCCCAATAACAATAAGATTGCTATTTATTTTTCTGACTTCATTCAACTGAAAAAGTAACAGCGATGCATCAAGACTGTCAGTTAAAAGAAATGGACTGTACAAAGTTTGAGTAAGACTAATTGACATGCAAATTAAAATAAAAATTACTAAAAAGACAATTCAACACTGGCCAAAACATATGTAATGTTTATTCAATAACTAAATGATGATGAGGTCCTTTGGATCGTTGAATGCCACCTAATGTTTAGCCACAAATGATAGAAAGACAGTTTATACATAGAATTTTGTTATTACCTAGATGAGGGTTACTTCCTCTGAGTTCAATTGGCATTACAACCATGAGAAAGGGCTACTTCACATACTCCAGCAAAAACATGATGGCTTGAATATCAGCAATAGTCTCAAATGGCGGCTAAGAAAGTGAGATGTAAACTAAGGATCTAGATTAAAAACTAAGCAGAGCTACATCTACCATGTTTGACAAATTATTCAAGATGAAAAACAAGACGCAAAATCCAGAATGTAGGCCTGATATATACTGTGCTTATAATATTCAACATATGAGATTATCCCTCTGGTAAAACGAATGTGAACCCTGTATGTTACAAAGCCCAGAAATAAACATCAACAAGTTTTACTCCTATTTTTTGCAAAATAATTAAGTTCAACAATTCAATTTTCGTAGGCTTAAGCAGTTGTACATCTCCAGCAAAATAGAAATTTCACATTTATGCTACCAAAGCATAAACATTTTTGCAAAAAATTGCTCAACAAAAAAAAAAATTTTTTTTTTTGCAAAAGAGTGTAAAATTTTCCTGTTCTACAGTCTCATTTATATCTGCCAACATAATTAGCTATACATTCTCTATCATTTCTTGTTACTTTATAAAGTTAATCCAGATCACATGCAGCAGCAGTAAAATTCTGAGGTATGTAGTACTCATGAAGACATACAACAGAAGGAGATACTCAAACTATTTGCAAACAGATGCAGATAAGTAAGTATACACATATATCACAGGGGAAGCACAATGTTGCTTTTGGAGCTTATTTTAGAGACTCCAGCATGCCATGGCTCTTTTACCAGATTAAAAGTGCTTTAGTTTGCCCATTCCACTGGAGATGCTTATTCTAACATTTGTTGTACAGATGCACAACCACATAAAAGCTCGTATTTACACTGCATGACATTCAGTTGTCATAGCTTATTCCTAGCTTTTCATATTTTTCTGAAATTCTACATGCCCATCATTCTGTAATTAGTACTTATATCCCAAAGAATTCAGTTAAGAAAGCATCACCCTTTGACAAAGAATTTCGAACAAGAAACACAAGTATGTATCTCATAAAATTTGCACATAAAAGTTGAAGACAACTGGTGAAAATATTGGATCGTGTGTGACTGTTTTAGTAAACCCGACATTCCTTGTTATCCATGTAATGAAAGGGGCAGAGGGTCATCTATTTTGACTCTTACAACTGTTAAATCCATCATCTATCCTTATCATTTGAAACCTTTCCATCCCATATGGCTAAGTATCCCAAGTTAAGCAGCAATGGACCTATCAGTTTAACAGGCTAATGAAGGTCGGACATGTTAATAACTTCACAGTATAAAGCCCATTCAACTACTAAGACAAAAGAAAACCTCAACCCCAAATCTGTGTATAGATTAGAAGTGTTGTTATACAAAATCTAGGTTGGCAGTAAATCATGGAAAATAGAGAATGCATGGAGAGAAAAATGTGGTAAACTTTGAAAGCTACACATGCAGATCCCACTAAATTGTGAACATGATTATTATCGAAACTTCTTAGCATATAAACACCTAATTTTTTGGTTAGTTCCATTAAAAAACACATTAACACTGAAATTCTAATACAACACAGTCTTCAAATGGCCATTCTAATTGCGAAAACTGCCATATAAAAGCAACATCTTTTTCAGTTAAACAAGTGACTTCGAACTAATTTAGATGGATTTGAATGAAAATTCATAAAAAAAGGATTAACCAATGTTAAATTCATCAAATTTTATCCATTGATCAATAAACACTTGTATATCTTTCAACCAAAGCTAATTGCAACCCCATGTTTCCCTCCGCTTGCCAAATAAACCACAAAAAATTTACGAAACATGGATAATTTACAACCAGTATACTTTAAAAATCCCTAATATTAAGCACAGAAGCAACTTCAAAACCAATTATAAAACCCGATTAATAACCCTAATTTTTTCTGGCTTTAAAATTTAAATTGCAATAACTGTAAATCTATCCTACTAACAAAAGAATACATAATCCGACATGAAAATGATGCTATTGTCAATACAAATATCGATTTTTCCAAAGATGAAGAAAAAAAAGGGAGAGATTTTTGGTACCTTTTCTTCGAAATCGGACTCCTCCATGGAGAGGAGGAGCTCGTCACTTTGAGGTTGAGGCCACTGAGCCGGGAGCAAATACGACGTCGGAATCATCCGAGTCGACCATGGGTACTGAGTCATGAACGCCGGAAACTTCAACATCGCTCACCCGCTACTCACTCACTGAGTCGTCGACCGTTTTAGAGCTGTCATATATATTCAAAATAGGTCAGGGTTGAGCGTTCTTTATTTTTATAATTTTAGTCTTGATAAATAGAGAAGTATTTATAATTTTCATTTTTTTTCAATCATTCATTATTATTTTGTGTCAAAATTACCTCCATAATTTCTTTTTTATCCAAAAATAAAAATAAAATAAAACCCATTGCTAAGTTGCTAAGTTTAAAAACATCAAAATTTGTGAACCTGCAGGAAAAAAAAATTTATGAGAAGTTTCTGAAATAATTTATTTTTTGTTTTTAATGTAATAATGTAACGAGAAATCCTATTTCTAAAACAACAATGATAGAATTTCTCAAATCAATTTGTCCCAATCCCAAAAGAACATTAACAAGTATTCATTATAAGGAGTACAGATACAAGTTTTCGAACCAAAACAAAATTAATTCTCATTGATTTTTTTCTTTTCTTTGTTTATCAGTTTGATAGCAACAATAATGTCCGACGAAGCAAAAGAATCAAAAGAACCAAAAAGCAGGTTAGATGAAGGAGACAGAAAGGAGAAGGATCGGAATCAAGAATTGATACAGGTAATAAGTTCCTTTCGTAGGAAATAAATTTTTTATTATCATAATTTTTATTAGTTGAATTCGTGATTAGAATGCATCTGGAAAGTATTCATATAGTCTATGAAATTATGGCATTCAAATAGTCTTTTTACAAGATTTATTTGCTAAGTTTGTCATGGAAAAATTGTTTTCGAGTAATGCAATAGTTTCTTACTTATGCATATGCGATATGGAAACATTTTGCACTCTTATTTTAGCCATTGTTTTCATGTATCATACGTATCATTGAAAAAGAACAAAAAAAACTAATTTTATGGAAAATTGTTTACATAATTTTTTCCACTTGTCCATTATTATGTCTAATGTGAAAACCACTTCCCAGATGTTTATGTCGAAAAATTAAAATGAAAGAAATGTAAAAGTAACTAGCTAAAGTTGAACAGGTTTGCCCCTTTGTGATCAATTCTTTGACTTTGTTTTAATTACTTTTGTCAAGTATATAAACTGGCAGAATTTTAAAGAAATTTCAGGGAGAAATTGTTTCCGATATTTTCTGGTCGGAAGAAAATATTTTTTTTTGTGCTAAAGAAACTCAGCCAATCTTGTTTTTGTGTTGCAACTATGCTCAGTAGAATCTGTCCTTCAATGTTTAAGTCCTTGTTAAATCATACTGACTCAAGAAGAATTCGTTCAATATTGGTCCCTATTAACCAAGATTTTGTGTTTCTTTAAACTCAATAAAAAATGGCTCAATAAGAAATCCTATTTAAAACAATACTATAGTTTCTAGAACATGGCACGATTTTTGGAAATATCCAACATAGAAAAAACCATAAGATTACAACCTTAAATTTCTATGTTCTTTGTCTCAATATTAAATATTTACATTGTTTATCTCAAATCTTATCAGCCAAGAACAATGCTGAAGATTGATCAGTTAGCCAAACACGTAAAAGAAGTATGCAAGCTAGATGAGGGAGAGACCAAGAAAACGGCTCAGAATCAAGAATTGCCGGAGGAATCTCCAATATTCAGGAGAGATACTAGTTGTATACGTAAGAGGACTTATAGAGAAGTCGTGAAAACAGTTAATGCGCCAACTCTGAGGCGTGTTGATCTGTTCATCTCTGAATATGGTGATGTTGATGGTATGTCATCCCATGATGAAAATTGGAGGAGAGAAAGACTGTTGAAGAAACCAATAGATTATAGTTATGACATCGAAAAGAGCATCAACAAGAAAGAGGATATCCGTATTCGTAATGGAATTGTGATCAAAGAAAGAATGTTGACAAATTCTCTGGAAAGTAGTGATGAATCTGATGATGAACGATTTTACAATGCGGAAGAAAATATTCAGGAAGGGGAGGGGACTGGTACTAGTGGAGTTTTCGCAAGACAAAGAAACTTAGAGAAATCTTTAGAAAGTAAAAAAGATGGAGAATTCGGCAAGTTGAAAATAAGTAAGAGGACCAACAAGGAGAAGGAGAATGCTGATGATGGCATGAAGAAGCAGAGAAAGAGGAAAGTTGTTTATGATGAGGGTCCATATCCTCCCCCAAAACTATCAATGGAAGTCAAGAAACTCATTGCCGAGAAAGCCAAAGAAAAAGGAGGATCTCTTGATAATGAGGGGGAGATTTTGGTAATACAAAAGTCCCTCACAGAAAGTGATATCAAAAGGCAGCAAAATCGCTTCTCAATTCCAGTAAATAAGATGGAAAATAAGTTTCTCAACAGTGAAGAAGAAGCTTACATTGACAACAAAGAGAAGCAGTGCAATTACATGACTGTTGATATAATCGAGCCATCGGGCAAAGTGGAGAAGGTGAACTTAACACTCTGGAATGTAGGCAAGACTTCCAAATTATATATCTTGAATGGAGACTGGAAACAAATCGTACACCACAATCAGCTTCACCAAGGCGATATTGTGCAACTGTGGGCAGTTCGCATAGATGGAAAGCTGTGCTTTGTGTTTGTTATACTTTGAAATTAATTTAACTTGTGCTGGAAAATTGGAAAGGTACTTATGATCTGATTAAAAGGATAGAATATTTTGGTTTGATTTTTAGGTTAGGGAAATACAGCATGAGTTATCGTTGCATGACTTTTTTTGGCTAAACTTATATACATCATGAAACAAATGTTTTTTAGTTTAGACAATTTTTTTGAATTTGAGTCAATCTGTTAAATTATAGACCAAGGGTGATGTTTGAATTAAATTATAAAAGAGGTCAGCATTCTCTTTAGAAATGATAAGGTTGACTGGCAAAGGTGGTGGTCAAGTACCTCCGATAAAATGATTACAGTTACACAGGCGGCCCCCACAAGAAAATTCAGTTAATAATTTCTTTTTTCAAGTTTTCTTCTCTCTGTTGTAGCCCAAAAAAAAAAAAAAAATCTTAACACAACAGCAAAAAATCTTTCGGAAATACTTAGGGGGTGTTTGGTTTAGGAGAATCAAGGTGGGGAATGGGTATCACAAGTAATGATATATATTGTTAATGTTTGTTAAACAACTATCACTATCATTCAATAGGAATGATAGTGATTAATTGGGGTGTTAATGATTCTCTCCAAAATACTAGTTTATCAAACCCATTAACCCTTATTATTAAGGGCAAAAACACACCCATTAAAAAATATATATCTTTTGAGTTTCCCACTCTCTCTCTCTCTCTCTCTCTCTCTCTCTCTCTCTCTCTCTCTCTCTCTCTCTCTCTCTCGTCTTTTGATTTTGAATATTTTTTATTAGTACTTTATAAATTTTTTTACAAAAATTCTTTTTAATAATTTTTTTACATTCAATAATTTTATAAAAAATTGTATTGAAAATCAAAGATATATAATACTCTCTGTTAATATAATAAAAATGACTTTTTTTTAAAGATTTTCATTTCCATAAAACTCAAATTAGAACATGACTATATTTAAAATTGAAGAAATCTTTTTAAATTTTTTTCAAATATACAAAATAAGAAATCTAAAAAATATGTATATCATAAATAAAAATTTTAAAATTTTAAAATTTACTTGAAAGTCATTTCAGTATACCAAACAAATATTCTTATAATAATACCCCTTCAATATACCAAACAAATATTTTTATAATGATACCCATTCCATTATTAAACCAAACATGTTGGGGGGAATCATCAAAACCCATACTCATAGTAGGGTTAATGATACCCATAGTGATAGTGATTGAGGAATTTGAACCAAACGCCTCCTTAATTGGATCCAAAAGTTCGTGGACCAACGTCTGAAATTAAGTCACAGGTTAGGGTAGGTGGACCGTCGATCAACGGTTGAGATTAAATCATAAGGGTTTAGTGATCTCTTAAATCTTTGCGACTTAATCTTAATCGTCAACCCTACGAATGGAACCCATAGACCCGGTTTAGTTAAATATTTTCCAAAGCCTTCCTCTAGTCTAAAAGCATTTCCAAATTTGATATCAATTCTCCTGGATGTAACAAGTGGTCATGAATCTGTGCCAGAAGGCAGATGCCAAACACATGATGTGTACCGGCAGTTTTAGCATCTCTGGAGATAATTTGCAAGGGCATTTCACTATCTTGTTGCCTTTTGCTATGGGTATTCCGAGTTTGTTAAGGTATTTCTTTTCATCTTTCGTATTTTGATGTATGGATCTAACTGCATTTTAATGTATATTTGCTAGACGAAGATTTTCTATTCAAATTTTTATAATGTTCAATATAAAATTATATTATATTAATACAAAATTATGAGTTTTGTACTAAACACTGTTCAAAACTAAGAAAATTAAACAAAGGATTTAAACATTGCGTGTTAAAATTTGTATATTTTACAAGAGTGCACAATGCAATTACTTAAACTACGTAATGAAATGTGCAATGTTTGATTTACATTTATTAAAAATATTTTTAGAAAAAATAATGTATGTAGTAGGCGAGATAAAAATGTAGTTAAACTAATAAAAATATAATTAAAAATTATATATTTAGAAAAAATCTCAAAATAATTTTCTAAAATAATGAATTTCCATTAGTATTTTCTTCTTTTTTTTTTTCTTTTCTTTCCCTTTCGTTTTCTTTCGCCGGAAGAAACAAAACAAAAAAAAGATCAAGTCATCAAACGACCGTCCATTTCATCCCCGCCAATTCTCAATCTTCCATAAGTCAAATTTCCAAAAATACCCCCAAACATTTCCTCCGTTGGTACCATCTTCTGTGGTAAAATAAATACATCTGATTCTCTTCTCACTCTATCACTCTCTCTCAATCATTATCTCTCAGTATTGGAATCAGGAAAAAAATGGATCCAAACCCTAACAGATTCCCAATTCTTTCTTACGTGATGTCCAAATTCCCTAGCATCAAACGCGCCACCGCCTCCGACGACTACGACGTCGAGCAGCCGGCGCCGGTTTCGGCGGCGGCGGAGGAGGAGATTACGCAGAAGCCGCATTTCGAGCTCACGGAGAGACTGCCTCACTTGACTGACCCTAAAATCGTTTCCGAGATGCGATTGGCGGTTTCCGACGTGGCGCAAACACGTTCGATGTTGCAAGCGTTGGGTGAGAGGCCCGATCATGAGATGGTGGATAATGCGAAGGCGAAGTTGGCGGAGATTGAGGCTAGTTTGTCTGGACAGCTGGAGGAAATTGCTGTCTCGCCGCGGGAGGGGGAGGCGGAGGCGGAGGAGGTTGAAGGGAGTAAGGTGTTGGAGAGGGAGAAGCAGATGTATAAAGCAGTGGTGTCGTTGGATGAGATGCATGAGGCGTATGAGAAGATGCTGAGTGAGGCGGAGGAGAGGTTGAAGAGGATTTATGAGGCGGTTGTGGCTGGTGGTGGTGTGACGGAGATAGTGGAGGAGAAGACGGAGGTGGTAGAGGAGGAGGTGAATGAAGAAGTGGTGGCGATTTTGAAGGAGGCTGAAATCAATCGGGTAGTTGAAAAGGTGAGTTTATCTGGGAGACGTTTGAGGTTTCTGCCCGAGGCGTTTGGGAGGATTAAGACACTGGTTTTTCTTGATTTGTCCAATAATCAACTTGAGGTAATCTCAAATCCAATTAATTATGCTTTTTAACTTTACTAATAATATAATGTATTGAGTTGTGGTTGTTAGTTGACGATATACATCCATTTTGACTAGTTAGCAGCTGATAAGGTGTTGGATAATAATGGCTTAATTATATTAATGTGCTGTACTTTGAAATAGATGTAAGTAACAGGAATAATGGGCTATCACACTCGAAAATATACGGATAGGAGAGTTTCATGTGTTTAATGCTTGTTGGACCTAATAACGGGAGAGGGTATTTTTGCGGATATAGATTTGGAGGCAAGTTTGTAGTTAGAGTGCCATGTTAGTGATCCGTATCGTGACTTATGAATGAGAAATTGTAGGAGTTACCTTGACCGAATGATCTTGAATTAGGCATTTTTGAGTTGATATTCTTAATAGACTATTTGTTACTCCATCTATAGGCTTTGTGTCTTTCAATCAGAATAAAGTTTGCCCTTGATTTTAGAAACTAAAACTTGAGGTTCTATCATGAATGGGACGCAACAATTTCAAGTTGTTATGATTTGCTGTATGGTTTTATGTCCACGGTTCATTTTTTAGATAATGTTGACTTTTCCTTTAACATCTACTTGAGCAATTCTATATGGGCTAGGATTTATCATGCTTATGCATTCTCTTTGAAGTTCAGTGAACCGTCTTTCTCAAAGAGTTTGGAGGATCAAATCCTCTCTTTTTGTGTAGATGGTTGCACACTCTTCTCCCTATCTCTGTTTAGCTTCCCTCTCTGTGAACACTTTGGTCCACCATTGGTGGTGGGTTTTAGCAATGCCTTGGCAATGGTTGAGGGATGTGAATTGGGAGAGGGGCGCTGTCTTGATAAATTTTGAATTTTCTTCCGTCCTATGTTGATGATGTATTCATATCAAGTCCTTAATATTCCCTTCCTTCCCACGAAACATTTTATTTTCTAAACAATTTTTCAATGTTCATTTACCTTGGTGCTGTACCCATTATTTAAATTATTTTTAGTTTCTGCTTTAGACGTGGAAACCTCCATCAGCATTTTTCCTTTCACATAGTATATGAAACTTCCAGTAAGTTTAGTCTTTCTCCAGCTTAAGGATCTTGTCCAGCATGTTGCTTGACTGAGACTTTTGGTGTTTATTTTTACCTCCTTTCAAAGTTGTAATGGCTGTTAAAACCTGCCATTTAGTTTTAAAACTTGATTGACCTCCATAATCAGTAGAAGTATTGTTTTGCACAAGCCTGCCTTCTGCTATTCAACTATTGAGCATTTCTTTTAAAGTTGTTGGCCACCAAATATTTAAAATGATCATAGAATCCTGATAATATTTTCCTCTGTCTTCTGATTTTTGGTTTTTATTTTAGAAAAAAAAAATCTTCATATTACCTTGCTGGTGTTGACATCAACTGTTATAAAAGAAACTTTAAATAATCAAAACTTGGTTTATGTTCCAATTATTGATGGATTTGTTCCAAACAGCTTGCTGGTAGACATGAAGGTTTTAGTAAAGTAATTCTGGCAGTGAGTGATACATATGTGCTTTAATCATATTGTAACTTCTATAGATGTGAGATTCTGATACCGGACTTAAGTTTGAATTTGGAACTAAGACTATTATCATGGTTTTTTGGATAAAAATTCTTTCATGTCTAGAGTACCTTGGGTAGGGACTGCAAGTCGCTCTAGAGAGACCAGTTTCTTTGGTGATGAGATTGGGTTTAGAGATCTGATTTGTCATGTATTGGAGTGATGTCACAGACAAAAAGTTGAATAGAATATCGAAGGCATCATTTCTAAGCTGGAAGCTGTTAGCGAAGCAGCTGACATAGTCGTTTGTTTCATAAACATGCGACTTATGTACATGTTCCTTTGTGCTCTTTTATTTCATTCAATTTTCACCTGCCCAAAAGAAAAAAGTAATAAAGTTTGTTTCATAAATCTTATTTTGATTTATCCTCTCATTTATTATTTTTGCTCCTCAGTTTCACAGTGCTTGCTCCTGTTTCTCTCCTTTTTCCCTTTTAGTTGCTTTATTCTAGCTTCCTAATTTAAGTGAAAGCTTATTACGCTTCAATCATTTCCATTTTAAATTAGACCATAAAGGTTAGACAGGGATTTCTAAATAAGATATTTTTTTAAATGCCTTTACCTTGTAGATCACCTCGTATTTAATCATTGAATTTATGAGGACAGACTTAAATTAGCTGCAATTTTTTCGAGTTGGGTTAAACAAACAGAAATTATCATTGTGGTGAAGATTACGAACCTCGCAACCAATGCTGAGGATGATGGGTCGGCTGTTTGAATGCCCTGGTATCTGTGCATTGACTTTTATGGCATGAGGTGGGATTTCAGTCTAACTGCATACAGGTGCTCTTTTCTTCTTTAATGAAAAAGTTGGTCTGCATATCATTGAGGCATTGAAGGATTAGGACAACTATGTCTTTAGGTCAGGTGTCCCTTTGAAGATAATCCTGTTGATCCAACGGTATTTTGGAGCAAGACAACATAGTTAGATCCATACTTCATGACTTGCCAGTAGGTTGAAGATGCTGAGAAACAACGATGATGGAAAGTTGTAGAGCAACTCTTCCTTGAGTAGTTTATGAGTGCTAGGAATCCTGCTACACACTAGCATAAATGGTATCAATTGCTTGAATTTCTATCTTTTGATATTCTATCCAGTAGCATAAGCGGTATCAGCTACCTTTTATTCTTATCATTTGGGTCTAACAAATCCCTTTTTTTCTTGCTATTTTTCCTCAAACTTTTTAAGCCTGTAATTTCCTGAAAAAGCAAAGGAAAGCATGACTAGAAAAATGAAGAAAATAAAGAAAAGAGCTTGAAAAATAAAATAAGGATGCTAAAATTGCTGCCTTCCTGATTTGTCTCTAGTTGGCAGGCATGTAGTAGAACTTCAGAAGAACAATGTTTTATTTCCATATGTACAATTGGTGAATGCTAGAAATGACAAAATAACTAGAGGAATAAGGTACAGATTTCAGAGAATTGAAGTTGAATGCATTTCATATGTGAGGGCTGCAATGCTTTGGAAATTCAGGATTAGTTCTTTATTTTTATGAGAAAGTGATCTATACATTTTATTGAATTACCCAGTGGCTAACTGTATTTAGATTTCTTACGTTTTCATTATTGTTATCTAAGTATGGTATGTTGCTACCTCCATCATGAAATGTTTGGTTTACAGTTGTCAACAGCTTGAATCAAGTGTTCATGGGGTTTGATAAATTGTGTACAATTAGTTTAGTATGCTTTGGAGATATGAAGGATATAATTTGTAATATTTGACTCTATTTATGCTAGTACCCTAAGAAAGGAAGTTTTGGAGAACATGCTTATTCATTGGTTGAGCTGTCATGCCCTTTTCACCTTTATTCTGAATCCCCAAACACCAAAACTTCTGAGGTCCACAAAAGGTGCATAGATACAGAAAAAGGTTTAAGCAAATATAGGCACACACCAGAACCAAAAGTAAAATTAAAAGTTTGATACTGCACACATCAAAGTTGTTGTGATTTAACTTTTGACATCAATACACTTATCTGATACTGGGTCAATTTTCATTTTTCACTTTAAGCTAGTTAGTATCCTCGTGTACATTCTGATTAATATTCTGTAACAACATAAATAGACTCTTGCTGCTCATGTTTTAGAATATCTATCATTATCTTTGTATTCTTTGATGTAAACTCACAGCTTTCCAGTTCTGGCCCACTGTAAAATAGACATGTATAGGGTTTTCTCACTTCACTAACTAGTTTACTGAGATAAGTTGATTGCTTTGCTTTTGTTTTTGTTTTTTATTTTTTTGGTTCTCTAATGTTATTTTTGTTTCGAATCGATGTGCTTGTTTATTCTTATGCTAATAACGGCGATCAATGTGCTAATGGAATGTCATTACCAATAGAGTTGATATAGCAGTTTTGTTTGAGTTCGCAGAATGCTCTCTGGTAACCCATTCATGATTATGGTTTCTCGGTTTTTCGTTTCCTCTTTTTCGCGCTCACTTGTTTTTCCTTCTTGATCCAAAGCAGATGATATTTTTTTGTTTTAATAATAAAAAAATTTGGATGCTGGTTGACAATTCTATTAAAGTGGTACAATGAGCATTAATGTTTTGTGGTGGTGGTTCAATGGTTCATTGCTTTGTCCTTCCAGGTTTTATACATAGCAAATAATAGTAATTAGATTGTGTTAAAATATATATATATATATATATATATATTTTTTTTTTCTCACTGGGCTTTCTTGCATTATGGAAACAGGCAGTTCCTGATTCTATTGCAGGACTAGAAAGTCTTCAGGAGCTTAATCTTTCTTCAAACCTTTTGGAGGCTCTGCCAGATTCAATTGGTTTGTTATTCAAGTTGATTATCTTGGATATCTCTGGAAACAGGCTTGCAGCCTTGCCTGATAGCATTTGTCATTGCCGGTAATTTAGCTATCAAGGAAACCATCCAGACAACCCTATGTAATTAATTATGTTAATGATTTTTCACCTTGTTTGCAGGTCATTGGTGGAACTGCATGCAGGCTTCAACAAGCTAACTTACTTGCCAACTGACATTGGGTATGAACTAGTGAACCTAAGAAGTCTTTCTGTTCCACTCAACAAACTCCGTTATCTTCCAAGTTCTATTGGTGAAATGAAGTCTTTGCGCCTTCTGGATGCACACTTTAATGAGCTCCATAGCCTCACTCCGTCAATAGGGAGATTGACAAACCTCGAAATTCTGAATCTTAGTGGTAATTTCAGTGATTTGAAAGACCTTCCTCAAGCAATCGGTGAATTAACCAATCTCAAAGAACTTGATATCAGCAATAACCAGATCCGAGAACTACCTGACACATTTGGACGGCTAAATAATCTGACAAAGTTTAATGTAGACCAGAATCCTATTGTAGTGCCTCCAAAGGAGATTGTACATGAAGGTGTTGAAGCTATCAAGACATATATGGTCAAAAGACGACTTGACCTACTTCTGGAAGAAGAGCAAATGAGAAGGCTTGAAGAAAATGCCCAGACAAATTCCAACCTATGGACACGAAGTGCCTCGTGGTTGAGTAGGACGGTTTCAAATGTTTCGGGGAATGTTTTTGGATATTTGGGTGCAATGGGTAATTCAAATGCAGATCCATATCTCAATCAGCAGCGATGACTATTTTTGTCATCTGTCCTTCTGGCTCCGCATAATTCTCTGTGGGAACTACTCTTGGCATCCCACATACTATTTTTTGTTAGTGGTGTTGATGAAGTTTTTGTTAGGAATTGATGCATAACACGTCTCAAACTCGTCTTGCCAATCACTTGGGGCAAGTTTGAATGTTTGATTTCTTTTTGTATGGCAGAGCAGTTGGAGAACTGTTTCATATATAGTTCGAATGGAGTTTATCTTGATTACTTTGGTTTTGCTACTGAATCTGCATCTTATTGAGAACGCTAGATTGGTAATGTGTTTTTGAAACGCCGCGCTCTCTATTTCTTTGACATTTCCTCTTCATCTCTCTGCAAATACCCTTCCCTTCCTCATCAGGAAAAGGGATAAAGATAATGGTCATGATAATTTTTTTTTTTTTTATCAATTTACACTGTTACAATGGGAAAGGAAAATGTTGTTGGTGGGTTTCAAACCCCCCAACCTCTGGGTGAACTTCTATTCGTGCCCAATAGACTCTGGGTGAACTTCTATTCGTGCCCAATAGAAATGTATTCGATCCAGGCCGACATATTGAGGAACAACTGGGTGAACTTCTATTCGTGCCCAATAGAAATGTATTCGATCCAGGCCGACATATTGAGGAACAACGCCTAAGTTCGTTCTTTGAGTTACAATCCGATAGAATTAAACTTAATAGCATTAATAATTTCAAAACGGTTAAAACCGGCGCAAAAATTGTTTATACATTTACTGTATGTGTTCCATTACTCATGTTATTCGGATTGAGTTCCTCTCTTCCCTTTTCCATTACTCGTGTTATTCAGATTGAGTTCCTCTCTTATTACATATTTTACTCTTAGCTGGTGTAGCGTGCTTGAATTAATTGCTAAATTACGGCCCTCTTAGGATCAGTCTGGTCAATTTGTTATTCTCTTAGATTGTTACTATAATTTGTTATGCCAAATAAAGACAACTCATATAGATAGTTCTTGAACAAAAACAACAAAAGCCAGGTATAACTAATCCACAATTAATTGCCAAGTGTTGTCCAAAACGGACAATATTCCCAATGTTCTTTTCAGGCAAAACTATATTTAAAGAAAACCAAATGAATCGCCGGTATAAATATTTGCATCTTGCCAAAGAGAAGCCTTCTTCGTTGTAGCACTTTCAATTGCACTAAAATTGCATGGCTCAACATGACAACTTGCTCCATCTTCATCAGCATTTTCATTCAACCTAGTTGGAGTCAATTAATACTTAAAAGGAACATGATATTTTCACTAATTCGGTTAAAGCTTGAGTCAATGGTTGCTCTTATGTAGCTTTCATCCATATCTCACAAATCATTCACCTGATTGGTCAAAACTGCAAGAACTTATCAAATCCAAAATTCATTCACCATTTCACTAGGTTTCTCCATTCGAATTGATCTTACTTCATGTGTGAAATATGTTACAAGAAATTTTCTCCTTTTCTAGGCCCTTATTCTTGTTGAGAAAAAAAAAAGAAGAAAAGAAAAAAAAATTCTTGTTGATAGGCACCTATAAGGGATATTATTCGTTATTATGGAAAACCTAACTTCCAAAAAATGAAAAACTTTCCAATGTCATATAAGAAACCTTCACGATGTAAGAAGAAGCTTGATTGAATTCGATTAGGATCATATCTTTTGAAGATATTGCTTCATTGAGCGTAATGGATATAGAAGATATTTGCTTCATTCAGCGTAATGGAAACAGTTATCCACATCCTACATTTGCAAATTTTAGACATAATTTTGCTCCAATCCAATTCTTGGGAAAACTCTAAACTTGGATAAGTTGAGAAACTCCCCCAAATCCCAACGCTTAGGTGGAGCAAATGGACGTGTATTGATGTTATTCAAAGCCGCCCTAAATTTTGCGGGGAAAAAATTATGGAAAATTATTTTTGATATCTTACTTGACATTGACAATGAGCTCTTCATGGAAGTGAGGCCTCACAAATGCCATTTCTTTTAAGTTTATGGTCCGTATTTAAAAGCTAAGAATTGACAGGCGAGATTCAATCAGCAAGGCAAAAAATAGCCTCCAAAACGAAGTCGTTTTACGTGAAAAATAGTTAACACTACGGTTTTGTAAAGTTATACCATAATACTGGCTAGTTACACCATAATGCTGAATGATTACATCGTATTCAACTTGAACGAAACGGAAATGGGGGCAAATCGTGAGTTCCCGGATCCTTCTCTTCATCCACGCTGCTGAAAGGAATGTATCAAGTTCTCCTTTTGTTGAGTTTTTACTAGGATCAAGTTATTGGGCAAGTTCTTTCTTATTTTAGCCTTTCTTACACTAATTAAATGAAATTGATTCTTCAAAAAATTGTTAGAAAATTTTGAAAGGAATATTGACCTTAAATTTTTTTGCAAAATCAAAAGACTAGTCTATAAGAAACTAGAAACTAAACAGTCTTTACTCCATAGGTGTGGAAAATACTTATGGATCCGGTCTACGAGTAGAGTTGTGAATCTTATGATTAAGAATCATACATATCAATCATGACCCACACTATGGCCTATCAAGGACTCAACTCATGGGTGATGTGGATATTTTGGACCATAAGGTTTACGGCCCCACTCGTGGACCGAATCCATGTAAGTATTTTCCCATATGTGCCCCCATCCTAAACAGCTTGAGCTGCCAAGTTCACGTATCATATGACAAAAGAAGGACTAGCAGCAGCTTTTAGACTTTAGGGAAGCCGTGAATCTCTCTTCATTTCATTCTTCCTTTTTTTTTTTTTAATTCCCTTTACGCTGTTTAATTATTCGCAAAAATTGCAAGAATCTGAAAGTGATCAGGCTTCGTACATGTCGTTTAATTTGAAGGTAAAACTCCTAATATAATCGAATGCATATCATAGAGAAGGTGGCCATGGAGATTTTATTGGACACATTGGTCAACCTAGAAGAACTATGCATATTTGTCAATGCTGTTGGACTGCTACAACCTTTTGGACAACCTTCATTTCATCCACTGCTCCAAGATGAATCAAAGATCCGGAAAGCTTCAGAGCTTCAGGTGTTCTATTTTTGCCAAGGACATTGTGAAATGGTCCCATGGTAAGCTGTCTTCATTAACCATATAGCATAACATAGCCATAAAATTATCCATCACAGCTCAGCTTCCCACCCTATTTTATCTCGTTTATTATGGAATATGTTTTAAAGTGATAATTTATGATAGATAATATAAGGGCGGTTCACCATAAACTTACTCGATATTACGAGTGGTGTTGTTGTAACCATGGCCCCAAGCCAACTCTTATTCATGTAGAATTAAGTTTGTACAAAGAGGTCAAGGCTTCAAGCTAACTCTTACAATCAGAGAAACCAAAAGATTGTACTAATGATTGATCCATCAACAAAAGTTGAGCTTTGAGTTCTTCTTGCTCCTTCTCACTTCCTTCCAGCTAGCAACTGTGAGTCTTACATCCTCGATGATTCTTTACAAGACAATTAATGCAGTACTCAATGCAACATGATTGTAGATTTTTCGGTTTCTTGCCTTCCGCAGAATAACAGCCAGGGACAATCTGCATACTCGATGACCATTGACTGTGGTGCATGCATGACCAAATTAATTCAAAGGACCAATGAATGATCTCTATACATGGAAATGAGGACTACCTACAGAATTTTTATCGTGACAAAGTGCTAAATTGAACTATGAGAACTTTCTGTATCTTACTCATAATTTTATACCTTTTAGGGGTGTATTTGACATCTCAAACTACTGGATCTTTAAATTCCATTCTTTTTATTTTTCTTTTTATGTGAACTAATACTTTTTATTTACCCTCCAACATGGCAAATGGAAAGTGTAGAGCATGGCCCCTAACTTTGTGTGGCCTCTAAACTACTTTACTATAATTCAGACTTTTGGTAGTTGTCTTTGGCCAAGATTCAACTTTTAAGCAAATTCAATAGATGACTTTCACATGCTTACTCTTAATTTAATCCCCAAACTATTCACCCTAAAACCTTCAGGCCGCAGCCCACAGCTCATAAAATTTATAACTCAGTAGCACAATCTATAAAGAGTAGCCACACACATAGCCTCAGTTTCAAATGTACTTCAATTCCCAGAGAAAAACTTTCTTTTAGAAAATCCTAGACGAGAAAATTTGTTATCTATTCCATTAAACTCAAATTCCTTTGTAGGTTTTCTTCAGAATCTGTTGATAATTGCAGATATGGCTCGGAATAGCGCATTCACATGTATTTTAAATTTCAAGCCAACTTTTGCTCCTCTCTATGCCATTCTGGTTATAGGACTAATTGTGTATTATTACATTTTCTCTAATGTTTATAGCTCCTCTTTCACCATCTCTCCTTCCCTTTGGCCCATTCGAGGCCCAAATCAAGAGCTCAATTCTTCTCATATGACTGATGGGAATGTGTTGCTAGCTACTGCCTCCAAGACACAGAACAGTTTAGGCAAACCAATTTGGGAAGTCCCTCCAGCTGGTTCTAAAATGCCACCCCTGAAGACCTTCAGATTGAGCAAGAAATTGGTTCGACAAAGGGTGAAGGATAACATAG
This sequence comes from Mitragyna speciosa, assembly GCA_024721245.1. Classification (NCBI taxonomy): domain Eukaryota; kingdom Viridiplantae; phylum Streptophyta; class Magnoliopsida; order Gentianales; family Rubiaceae; genus Mitragyna; species Mitragyna speciosa. The sequence goes on along the minus strand of CM045566.1, from coordinate 8,515,564 downwards.
TAGTGATCACCTTTGCTAATTATGCCTTCATAGAATTCGTCCTAACGTGGGTTAAGCGATTAACAGATTTAGGCATCGAAAATCTTCTCGTTGGTGCCATGGACAAAAATCTGCTTGAAGCTCTTTACTGGAAAGGTATACCTGTTTTTGACATGGGTAGTCACATGAGTACAGTAGATGTGGGTTGGGGCTCAAAAGAATTTCACAAAATGGGAAGGGAAAAAGCTATATTGATAGATACCATACTTCCTTTTGGTTTTGAACTATTATTTTGTGATACGGACGTGGTTTGGTTGAAGAATCCCATACCATATCTAGCACGTTTCCCTGAAGCAGATATCTTGACCTCCACTGATCAACTTATACCAACAGTTATGGATGATAGTTTGGACATATGGAAGGATGTTTATGAAGCATATAATATAGGTATGTTTCACTGGCGGCCCTCAAATTCTTCAATAAAATTGGCAAAAGAATGGAAAGAAATTCTTCTTGCTAATGATTCAATATGGGATCAGGATGGTTTCAACGACCTTGTTCGCCACCAACTAGGACCATCTGTTGATGAAGATAGTGGACTTGCTTATGCTTATGATGGAGAACTCAAGATTGGTTTGCTCCCAGCAAGTATTTTTTGTAGTGGGCACACTTATTTTGTCCAGGCACTGTATCGAGAACTCAGACTCGAGGCTTATGCTATGCATACAACATTCCAATATTCTGGTACTGAGGGAAAGCGTCACAGGCTACGAGAAGCAACAGTCTTTTACGATCCACCAAGTTACTATGACGTGCCAGGAGGGTTCTTGACATTTAAATCTTCAATACCGAAGAGTTTGTTACTAGATGGAGAGCATAATGTAGAGTCACACTTTGCTCTTGTTAATTACCAAATAAAAGAGATACGGACTGCACTTGCTATTGCTTCACTGCTTAATCGTACATTGGTAATGCCTCCAATTTGGTGCAGGATGGATAATGGTTGGTTAGCATATCCTGAAAATTGGATGGATACCATAATGAAACGACCTTATATCTGTCCTCTGGATTATGTGTTTGAGGTTAATGTCATGTTGATGGAACTGCCAGAAGACGAATGTGGACCGTCAATAAGTTTTCGGGAGTATTCCTTTTTTGACAATCCATCCATGCCACAGAAGGTGAAAGAATCATGGGTTGATGTAAAACTTTGTCAAGAGGGAACTCGAGGTTGTCAAGTTTCAAATATTACAAGTCAAACAGGATTACTCAAATTTCCAAAAAACAGTTCTGAGGAAATATACATGACGGTATTCTCCTCATTAAAAGATGTCAAAGTCATTCAATTCTCATCCATGCAAGATGCTTTCACAGGCTTCACTGACAAGTTAAAGGAAGAAAAGTTCAGGCAGCGTATGAAGAGATACACAAGTTCATGGTGTTGTGTAGAAAATCACACTCTAGGTCACATACACTATGACATCTATTGGGATGAAAAACCTGATTGGAAACCTAAACCAGCCTCAGAATCCAGAAGAGGATCATCCACCTTTATGAGGAAGCACAACTGGATGAAATGCAAGAGTTGTTTTTTTATACCTAAGCCACACATTTTACACAATAAAGATGTATGCATATGGTACTTGTTCTTAGACACTAGAAATCCATAAAGAACTTTGAAACTACAGCTTGTAAAATGTTGGGGCAGTTAAACATCTGACACCTGGCCAAGACAACTTAAATAGTAAAACACGAGTTTTGCTAGAGAATGGTGAAAACAAAGTGTCTTCAAGCAATCAAGCTAGTTTGACAACAAATGCTTATTATGTATAGAGAAACTCTAATGATCCAATCGTGTCTTATATATTCTCTACGGGCTGAAAATTCTTGAAATTTATAATCCTTTGGATGCATATTTCTTACATACTACATGGTAAGGAAATGTAGAAGGTAGAAGTAATAACATTTTGGCTTTCTTTCTCTAAAAGAAAAAAATACATATGTTCAATGCAGTGATACTCTACAAATATTTTAATCAGAGGAAACCAAATGATAAGTAAGAGATGTCAAAGTCATTCAATTCTCATCCTAAGATGCTTTCGCAGGCTTCACTGACAAGTTAAAGGAAGAAAAGCTCAGGAAGCGTCTGAAGAGATACACAAGTACATGGTGTTGTGTAGAAAATCAGACTCTAGGTCACATATACTATGACATCTATTGGGATGAAAAACCTGATTGAAACCTAAACCACCTCAGAATCCAGAAGAGGATCATCAACCTTTATGAGAAATTACAACGGGATGAAATCCAAGAGTTGTTTTTTATACCTAAGCCACACATTACACAATAAAGATGCATATGGTACTTATTCTCAGACACTAGAAATGCAAAAAGAACTTTGAAACTACAGCTTGTAAAATGTTGGGACAGCTAAACTTCTGATACCTGACCAAGTCAACTTAAATAGCAACTGGAGAATGATGAAAACGAAGTGTACTTCAAGCAATTGTGTCCTATATGTTCTCTACGGGTTGAAAATTCTTGAAATTTATAATCCTTTGGATGCATATTTCTTACATACCAGCATGGCAAGGAAATATAGGAAGGTATAAGTAACAACATTTTGGCTTTCTTTTCTCAAAAAGAAAAAATTACATATTTTCAATATGATACTCTACACATATCTTAATCAGAGGAAACCAAATGTAAGAAGAGATGTAATAAAGAAGTGAATAATTTTCAATGTACTTTAGACCAAAAAAAAAAAACATAATCCTTCAAATCCTTGTTGAGCTGGATAAATTATACGTCCTCTGGTTGACCCGGGTATCCACATTCCATGAGTTGATTATCAGAATTCAACTTTTGCTTGATAATAGTTTAAGACAACAATTAACTTTGGATTGGACTGCAAATATAGCATAAGATTGAAAGTATGTAAATATGTGTAGCTAGCCGAATTTTGAGCGGATTGACTGTGATATTTTTTTAAGATTTAGTGAAAACTTAACAGCAAAAGTGATACAAAATTTTGAGCAAAAAGGGATACCACAATTTTTTGTGATTTTTATAATCATTAGAAATTTGATGTATTTTATGAATTTTCTACTTTTATCAAAGTCTTGACCATGCTTCTTGTTGCTTTTAAATGTTATGACATTTCAAAGCCTTAGAATGTCATTAAACCTAGTAATCCTTGATTTGGAATTTGAAAGTATCTAAAATATTTCTGCACACATAACAGAATTTGCTAATAAAAAATTTTGGTGCTTAGATTAATTTAGCCGTTGAGGACAATTTAGTTTTGACTTTAATTTACCAATGTGTCTGGTAGAATCTTCAGCAGAGCTTCCCCATTTCAAATGTTAGGCATATGTAACCAATTTAATTTCTCTATAACATTAAATATAATGTATTTTTATTTTTATTCCCCAATTTTTTATTGTTCTAGTCTATTTCATGCACTCATATAAAGAAAATTCTCAATTTGAAAATTATTTATGATGTTCCAACTTACATTTATATATATAGAAGTAGGACATATATAACATCATGCATCAAAGTAACTCGAGAAGATATAGGTTTTGATTTTTATTGGAGGTTGTGATACCCCATCCACATTCGGAAAAGTGAAGTAACATGGACCAATATATAAGTTGAGTCTAAGCATTCAAGTCCAACTTGGGATATCCATTTTGGGCTAGCGAGGACGGAGCCCAAAAGTTGGACTTGGCTGCTCAAACTCTGGTCGCGCGCTGGGCCTATGGGCTCGGGGCGTGACAAAATGGTATCAGAGCGAATTCTCGTGTGGTCTCTGCACGAGGTGAGACTGGGCCTATGATATTGGGACCGAACTACGCAAGGAAGTGGAGGAACTAAGTGCTGTGCGGGACTAAGTGTTACGTCGACCTAAGAGCGAGAGCCACCTCTAGAGCCCATACGAGCCATCTCTAGAATTCGATACAATCGAGTAGACAGTTCTGGATTATGATATGGATTGAGTTTTGTGAGGACGCAAAAGCCTAATAAGAATGGGTGAATGTGATACCCCATCCCACATTGAAAAAGTAAAGTAACATGGACCAATATATAAGTTGAGTCCTAAGCATCCAAATCTAACTTGGGATATCCATTTTGGGACTAGCGAGGATGGAAGCTCCAAAGTTGGACTTGGCTGCTCAGACTCTGGTTACGCACTGGGCCTATGGGCTCGAGGCGTGACAGTGGTTTTTTTTAAGAATATTAAACCTATAGGAGGAAGTTCATATCTTGATTCAAAAGCTCCTAAAATTTTGCAAGTTCGTCTAAAACTTGGAGGTAAGGTTACATTCAAATTTAAAAAGTGATTTTCATTTGTTTTGTTGGTTGTAAGTTCTTTAAAATTAGTAAAATTAGAAATACTTATATTAGATTAATTTATCCTGTGGACATAATTTAAGAAAACAAGTCTTTAATTTTTTTTATAAGGGTAAGAAAAGAGAAAAATAATAAAAGTAGAGTCTTGTTATGCTTTAAGAATTTGGTAGGAGGAAAAGATATGTAAAGGAAGTAAAGGGAATAAAAAAAACAAAAGAGCAACCTCTCTTGCCTCTTCCCTGCCTTAAAAAACCTCCTCCACTCTATCCCAAGTACCACTGCACTAACAGAAATTATGCAGTTTTTATATCAAAAGATATAAATAAATATTGTGACAAAAAATGCAAAGGCAATGAAAAATAAAGAAAATATCCTTCGCACTTTAACATAAAGTTCAAACTACATGCTAAAATTTTTGAAATTCAGTATTGACTATCTTCTACATCAATTGCCTCTAAATCAATTAAAGATTAGGACGAGAATTTTTCTCCTTATTAATAGTGTACTCATATTTTTTTGGAAAAATAAATTAACTAATTATTTTCTGTCTTAATTATACTAAAATTATATATTCTTAAATGGGAAGATTAGAAAAGCATTCGTATTAAATATTTATTATGCATAATATACAAAATTAGAGATATATAGAAGTGGGGGAGGGGCCGGGATTCAACCAACAATTTATAGGGAGGAAAAACTGTTTGCCCTATCCTGATCCATCAGGAATGGATCTCTTAACTTGGGCTTCTTTTATTTTGCACAATTTGAATTGTACGTAACATGTTAGTTAAAAAATATAATCATACTAAAATGATGATATAACTCCGTTAAAGTATAGTGTAACTATTTACTACTCAAAACGATGTCGTTTTTTTATTTAAAATTCGACTTTGTTGGTTCAATATTATTTGTCCATTTTTGACCCTTTAAATTCGGATTATCAACTTACAAAAAATTGACACTTTTGAGGTCTCTTGGCCCTGATCCAGATCCTCCTGGTCCATTTGTCCCCATGGGACGGATACCTGTCAATTTTTAGGAAGGTTCGAGAACCTATGTAATTGGTTCCATGCACTTTCGACTCTCGTAATTGGACGTCAATGCTAGCTGGAAAGGGTAAAAGATATTTGTTTATCATGTTTATATGGATTGTGATAGGGTACAAAGTTGAGTTAATTTTGTACCATATAAAGAATCAATAGTTGAATCTGAATCGGAAGAGCAGAACCACATGAATTGTTAATTTAATATACAAATAAGTTGATCCACATAAGTTATCAAAATTATACTTGTTCTGTGTATCATAGAAGTGTCCATATTTATATTCGTATACCACTTTTGTCCTCAACGTGCGTTATGCAATGTTTTCCGAACCGGCTAGTGAACTGGAGGAAGAGAACTGGTTCATATTCCGACTGGTCCAATGAGTTCGACAGGCAATTCAACTTTTTTTTTCTTAAATTATTGTTAAAGCCCCTTCCAACAGGGAGACTTAAATTTTTCCCTAAATAATCCTTTCCTTCTTATTCTTCTTTACTTAAAAATAACTTTTTTTCCTTAGAGTTCTCCAATATTCGAAATGGTTGGCGCTTATTGGGCGGAATAGAAGTTGTTCCATTATAATAAAATACTGCAAGCAGCCAAACATCTTAGACACCTGATTGAACATTATATCTACAATTTTTTTTTGGTTTTAGAAAAGGGAAAAGGAAAAGAAAAGGCCAAAATATTAGACCACAATTATATTGTTTCTAAAAATACCCTAAAATATAACTATCCAAATGAAGTAGTTCCCATTTTCATATATATCACAAACAATCGAAATGTGGTTTTACACCCTTTTCATCTTTTTCTTTTTTTTAACCGATAAATACCTGTTGTCTTGAATTCATACCATCCTACACATCAATGACTCTCAACATAAGCATTAATATACAGTTTGGATTAGAAGTAGCACTGGACTTATTTGTCTATCGACAATACCCGACTAATGTACTACTTGTATAGTAGTATTCTGATTTTCATTTTTCCTAAGATAGAGAATTATTTTTTTTTTTGAATTTAGATAGAGAATTTTTTTGAAAAAAAAAAAATAGTTTCATGTCATTTATTATGAGCAGAGGTGAATGTCAAATCTATTAAAAAATATCGGGCCTTATTGTATTCACTCTCCTGATTTCAAATTTCAAATTGATATCTTTGTCATCAATTAGAAAGGAGATAAAATTCTATAGAGAAAGGATTCCAATAAGTTATTATGTCGAATTTAAGGCAGGCCCTCCTCCTTTTGGGAAGACTATCCCCAGCCAATCAGCCATTACCGTCCCAACTCAGCTGCACTAATTGTAAGTAGTACTGGAGGAAGGTTCACAAATCAATGTCAAGAAATTAATTCATTGCAGGAAGACCTTGACGTTTTCCAGCTGTGTTTCCCACAACTAAAGTGCCTGACAGATCGCCGGAAAATTCTCCGGTATAGCACTCCTTGCAAGGTCCTTTTACCCCAATTGAGCTAGAAAAACCAGAGATCAAGCAACCTATGCAGCTAAATAGCTAGATCAACCTACAAACTAGACAAAACCCACCTTCACAAGCTAAATAGCTAGATCAACCTACAAACTAGACAAAACCCACCTTCACAATCACAATCTTGAAAAAAAAAAACTGCAAAATCATCAATGTAGTTGGAAAAGTCAGTCTTTGCCTGCTCTTTTCACCTTGTCGGAGTCCATGTCAAAATGGCGAGACTGAGAGGTTAGCTTTAGAGCTGCGGCAGCTGCACCTGCTCCTTGGTCATGAAGAAGGTGGTGGTGATGAGGGTGGTCCAGTGCTGGTGGTGGTGGAGGACTACGGAGGTAGTGCTGCTGCTGAGGTCCCAACGGCAACCAAGTCATGTGATATGAAAGGAAGGACGGCGGTGGAAAACCGGCATGGGTTTTGCTTTTGTTAAAGTTTTATTTTGTGTAATATTGAAAAGCCACTATTTACTGTTCATACAGTTTTTTTTTTTTAAAGGAAAATTTGTCAAATTGATCTCACGTTGTTACAAAAAAAATTTTTAATTCTTAAAATTTAAAATCAGTCAAATCAGTCCCTAACATATCAAAAGCATATTTGAATTAGTCAAAGTGATCATTTTTGCTCGACAATATTAAGGACTAATTTGATAAATTTTTCTCTGAAAACTGAGCAAAAATAATAACGGAGACCAATTAAAATACACATTTTATATGTTAGTAACTGATTTAATTTATTTTAAATATTATAAATTAAAAGAAAACTTCTGATAATGTGAGTACTGATTTGATAAATATCCCATCCTAAAAACATTAGTGTTATGAAGCTATCATTATAAAGCAACAGTGGCAAAATTTGGTGTATGTCATCATATATGATTATCATATTCAGTGCCTCTTTAATTTATCGCATAGTTTATAAGTAGGATTTGTAAATTGAATATTGTCTAAATATCCTTTCAAAAAAAAAATCTTGTCTAAATATTTTGAAAAAGAAATTATAAATTAAAAAAAATGATATTTACCCATTCAGTTTGATTTCTTTACACAACTTTTACACTGTTTATGCACAAAATCTTGATTTGAAAGTTCGTGAAAAACTATAAAGAGTGTAGAATTCTTCGTTTCTCCCAAAGACTGATCATAATGAGTATTTGACTTCCCAAGTGCTTAAATAAGTTAAAAATGACAGTTCTTACCTTAATTATCCAAATTTGCACACTTTACAAAGTTAAGGAGCTAGACAAAAAAAAAAAAAAAAAAAGGTTAAGGAGCTAAACTGTCACCAGAATGAGCCAAGTCAACGGAAGAAACAAAACCGGGGATCCTCCAGACACAAGGGACTTCAACTACAAATTAAACGGAATTTTATATTCTCGGTATAATAAGGTACTGTATAGAGATAATCTTTTCTTTAACAGGTATCTAATGAAGATTTGTTAAGTGCATGTAAATTGCCATATAATTACATACACATTCATTTATTTTCCTCTTTGCATTTAGATAGTGTTTTGTATTTTGCGATCTACTAACACTAGAACACCACTTAACTAGTACCTCACCTGTTATACATAAGGTAAATATATTTGATTTTATGAACGAATAAATAGTCAAACAGTTAAAGATTTATAATTCTAGTCTAGAAGTTAGAGAGTTCGAATTCTACCAACTTTAATTCCTCTTTCCCCACTCTGACTTCATTAGTATAGGTTTTGCATGAGAGTATTACCCTAACAGGCTGTAGACTAATACTAAATACCCACCTAACTATAGTTTAAAAAGATTGCAACCGAAACGGCATCAAGCTCAGGATCACATGGAAATTGCACGTCCAACTATATATAAGAAAATCTCACGTTCACAAAAGTCCCACAAGCAATTAATGTTACAATTCTCAAGTAGTATTAAACAAGCAAAACTTTCTGCTCTCATCATCATTTCATACTAAATTAAGCAACTACTACTATCAGATCTCTTTTACATTTCAAGAATTAATAAAGAAGATGAATGATCAAGAAGAGTACTCCACAAATCTTCTTGAATATCCTGTTTGTGAAGAGAAAATTTCAAGGAAATGTTGTGATATATCAGACACAACAGAAGAGCTGAAGAAACAAGTGTCTTTGGCAGGGCCTCTTGTTCTGGTAAGCTTTTTGCAATACAGTATGCAGATGATATCAGTGATGTTTGTTGGCCATCTTGGAGAGCTTTCTCTGTCAAGTGCATCAATGGCTACTTCTTTTGCTGGGGTGACTGGCTTCAGTATTATGGTACGTGATAATTTTAGATTGAATAATTAGCTTTGTTAGTTCTTTTTGTTTCTCATTCTCTCTTCCCTTCTTCGCTGTTTTCCGATTAGATATTTTTGTTGAAAGAAAAAGGCTCATATTTCTTCATCTTGCATATATATGTTCACTCGATGACAGACCATTCATACCTTTAAAAGTAAAGCACACCTTGAATAGATAGATATCCATTTTTCCATTTTTATTTACAATGATGCTCTTGCCTATGTTATTTTTTGCAACGTTGATCAGCCTCATACTTTTTTTTTCTTGCTTGAAATAAAATATATAATCCTGCTTATTTTTCTCTATTATTTTAATCAAAATGGATTTTTTTTAGTTTAAAAGTTGTATTATTTGCTTTATTAGGATGCCAGGAAATGCTTACAAAATGCTCAATGGTTTTCATGTGAGCCAACCACTTCAAATACACGCTAGCTGTTTCCCATTAAAAGAACTTGCTGTGCTTCAATCAGCTTCATTATTCATGGATTGAATTCTTGCCTATTTTCTATCTTTTTATTGAATTCTTGCCTATTTTCTAAATTTCTTCAAAAAGATTACTCAAAATTCTTTTCGAGAATTAATTTAGATTTTACGGAATTTTTTACAGGTTTCACTAGCAATATGGTATTGTAATGAAAAAGTACTATTAATGACTCAAAATAAGAGGGTCGAATCTATTAAATTTGCTATGAAAAACACAAAACTTAGATGCCTCAATTCCATAATCATTTTTTTTACGAATATTTTAGCACGATACGAAGTTTTCGCTGCAGTTAAAAAGCGTCTATGTAGCGCATTAATTTGGTGATATGCACATAATTTTGCAGTTGTGAATTCAGTTTTTAACAAAAAAAAAAAGAAAAGAAAAACTTTATTTTACTCACTTTATATAAAAAAAACTATTTTTATATTTTCTTTGCAAATATAGTAATTTAATTATTAGAATTTTTGCTATCAGAAGTTTTTGCCCTGTGTAGGGCTGTCGGCTATACATGTACATTTTCAAATATCTACATACTGGTAATAAAAAAAAAAAACAAATGCCACCTCTTTCTTTCTTCTTTAATTGTTTCTGATAGATTAAAGAGTGGCCTAACTCCCAGCTGGTGACTAGTTAATGACAAAAAGACAAATAACCAGAAGCAGAAAAACTAATAATATTTTTTGGGTAAAAGCCTCAAATAATTCTAGTGTGCCAAGTTCTTCCTCTGTGTGCAAGAAGCTTTACTCCTATATCTTGTATCTATACAGAGATGTAAAACCAAAAGAATCTCAGAAGGAGATAATTATATGGTTCTGTTCAAACATAAAGAACAAAATATGGATTTTTTTCAGTTTGTTGGGAGGGCAATCAGCTCAACTCAATTCAAATAACGGAGGCCTCTGTATTTCTTCTTCTTTTTTTTTTTTTTAAGCTATTCAAAGTAAATAGATGGCCTAGTCTATCTTTCTTTCTTTTTTTTTTTTTTTACAATTGAAAGAAAAAATAAGAAGTAAACCTAAACTTAACTCCACAAACTACTTCAAAAGCCATGGTCTATCCTGAATAGAGCTGTAAACGAGCCGAGTATTACCGGTTCGAGCTTGTGTTCATTTAATAAACGAGCCGAGCCGAGCCGAGCTCGTTTATTAAACGAGCTCAAATTTGTGTTCGAGCTCGGCTCGTTTAGTTATACGAACGAGCTGAACTCGAGCTTTCACGAGCCAAGTCGAGCTTTGTTCGCGAACAGCTCGGTTCAAATAAGCATAAAAGTGTTATTCGAGTCGAGCCGAGCCGAATATTTCATGTTCAAACTCTTGTTCGTTTATTAAACGAACGAGCTCGAGCTCGCTCGTTTAATAAACGAGCCAAAATTTGTGTTCGAGCTCGGCTCGTTTAGCTTCACGAACGAGCCGAACTCGAGCTTTCACGAGCCGAGCCGAGCTGCGTTCGCGAACAGCTCGGTTCGTTTACACTCTTAATCCTGAACACATTTTTTCCAAAGCCACTTTGAAAATCATAATTCTCCCTTCGCTCCTCAAGCATACTTATCTCCTTTAGTCCCCTGTGCTGACCAATTTGAAGTGTACAAATGGCAGTTTTCAATCCTTTCCTGCTGCTAAACAATAATTAAAGTGGATCTTTATTATATGTTGATGTACAGAAATATTGAAATTGCCCTTAGGATTTGGGTCACCACGTGGGAGAGTATGGATTTGTTTTCAATAGTTTTTAATTTTTATAAAAATTAATTTTAAAAAGTTAAAAATTAGTGAATTTTGATTTTAATTAAAAATTTTAAAAGTATAATAAAAAATAATTGAGAACATCACGAAATAAATTTTTCAAATATTAAAAATTAGAAGCAAGTAAAAAAAATTATTAAAAACAAGCCTTATATGTGATCTAGAAAAAAAAAAAAGGGGTGTCATCTATCATCAATACAAAAAGGACGAATTTTTTCCCTAGTTTGATCATGCGTTTATAGTCAATTTAGAATTATAGTTTTTTGTCACTTTTATCTTGATCAATTAATGAGCAACAAGACCCCTACAATTGTCATCTCGTCACGAATTTTCTCCTAAAGTAATTTAAGTCAATATCAGATGACATGCAATAAAGGAATCTCTATACAGATGCCCAAATTAGACAGACAAGAATCTGGATGAGACCTGTCAAATACATCCACTAGTTTACTAAAGGTTCTTGAGATTGATTTCACTGGCTAGTCAATGTTCTATTATTAACCATATTTAGATGGGATTGCTTTCAATTTTTTGTTGCAGAAAAACTTTTGGAAATCTGAATGGTAGAACAGATAAAGAAGAATTTAATTTCAAGTTGTGTAGGACTACACTCTCCTTTAGGATGAAATGAAATGTCTTTGTATTTCTTGGAATTAGAAAATACAAGCCTAAAAAGTGTTTAAGTGATTTTATATTGCTATTAGTTGATGACCGAATTTTTGCAGCAAAACAATCATCAAAACTTGTTTATATAGACTTTTCTTATCACTTTAAAAAATTAAAACTAACTATAATCCGTTGGATGTCAATTAGAATCAAAGTAGAAGACATAACTCTTCAAAAGGAGGTGATTCTTCAAGAAAAAACGTTCAGAATTTCAAATTCTGATGTGAGCCGCGTCCTCATCCGCGCCGCAATTGAGGTTGCGGACTGCCTCCAAGCAGTGAGCCACTGGCACGAGCTGCGGGTGAACCTATCCATAGCTCGGCCGGCGGCTCAATCACTCAGAAGGCCAAAACCTTCTGTTGGTGGCCACAGTGTTAATCGCGTTGCGGACAGGCGAGCCGTGACTTCATTCGTTGGTGTTCCACCTGTAGTTGAGCTCCCGGATCAACCATCCAACTGAAATCACCATTTTTCTTTTGAAAATCTTCTACATTTTTCGTCCTCACTGCCCTTGTGTCCATGCATGCCTATTTTGATAACTCAGTTGATAATTTATTTGGTTGTTTTACTTTTTGAGGTTGATTTTAATCCGCCAGCCTATATTTTGTTCGGTTGTGATTAACCCTATTCGATCGATCGTATTAATTTGTGCCTCTAAAACTTCTAAACTTTTTTCAATTTAGAGAAATTTCTCAACAAAATATTTTAAGTTTCGGTTGATATAACAGCATCATGTGTATCAAAAAAAAAAAAAAAGCATCATGTGCAATTACCTGAATTAATCAAGTTCCATAAGCAATAAAAAAGTAACTTTTAATTTTGAAAAAAAATGTGTACTTATCCTTGGGTCTTTTTTTTTATTATTAAACCTCTACTAAGCTTTTATGTTTCACCCGATCTTAGTGTACTTTTATTTGTTTTAACTGGAGCCTTTGTCTTACAATCTATAAGCAAAATAGATCATTAAATATCCATTTGAAACAAGAGAAAATGGGGTTACATGCAGCCTAGCTATGACTCCAACGCTTAATTGACTTGCCAGGACGGGTCAATGGGCAACCAAGAAGGCCCATGGCCCTGGGTTGAGTAAGGTAGGTTCCCCTTCCCCTTTCCCCAAATTGTCAAAAAAAAGAAGGCCCATGGCCCTGGGTTGCTGACCTCCATTCCACGTGGAAGGGGTGCCCGCCTAAGGTCTATCCCAAGTGGTGGAGCCTATGTCATAATGTGTGATAGCTTGCCTGCATTTGTACGGCCCCTACAATTAAAAAAAAAAACACCTGATTTTACCCTCCCAAAATAGTAGTAATAAAACCACTGCCCAACTCCCACTAAGGCCTATTTAAGTTTGTTTTGTGCATCCCTTTCCCCAGTTGTCAAAAAAATAAAAAGTTTCATAGTTATTAGAGTCATAAATTTAAGTTCTTATGGTCCTCTAAAAATTGTCATGACTTTTAGAGTGATTTGTAGGGTTAAGTTTATATTTATTTCCTATTCTTTCCTTCAATTGAGGTTGAGTAAGTGGTTTTCCCCTTTCTATTTTCTCAATTGTTAAACAAAAGTTTGTTCTGTGCTACTGTGGTTGTTTACGGCTTATTATAGTTTTTGATTTTTATAAAAATCGATTTTAATAAAGTTAAAAATTAATTACTCTTAATTTTAACTAAAAAAATTAAAAAACATAGTTAAGAATATTGCGAAATAGATTTTTCAAAAATTATAAATTAAAATTAGGTAGAAAAAAGTTGTTAAGAGTAGGCCCTAAGTATTAATGTTCTAATCCTACGAAGCGTATCGTAATAGGCCATGGGGCCTCACAAGCGTCATTTGACACAAGTTCCTGCCTAGATTAAAAGGATAAAAAGTAGACGAACAAGATTAAACCGGAAAGGTAAAAAATGAATTTAAAAAATGAGGTCATTTTGTGTGAAAAAATATTAGACCATGATGCTTAACAGTTACGCCAACATAATGGACAGTTACGTCAAAATACTGAATAATTATACCGTGTTAACTTGTAAGAAATTAAAAGGGGGAAATTGTGAGGGCGGCCTGTATAAGTGGACTACATCAACGCAAGTGAAAAAGGCGAGCACCTACGATTATGATAAGTTGGAGTGGGCAATTTGTCGAATTTATTCCTTTCCATTATTGTACTTGATACTTATCTAACACATTGCTTCCTAAAATCTGAAAGAAACAAACTTTAGCATAGAACCAATATTAAAACGAATAACATTATAAGTAGATATGAAATTTGTTTTCGAATCAAATGATAGACATGAGGCATTACCAATTCAGATGCACCAAATGAGAGATTTATGGACTACCATACAACAGTTGAGGGAGTAGGGGTCCTGTTGTGTGTATAACAAATCGTAGAGGGGCTCAACGTAATTCACTCATTGAATCTTCCAAAATCTATCTTGGATTACAATATTTCCCAAATCTACATTCCCACGAAATTTTGTCCTATTTGGAACAATCCATATAAAAAGTTAAAATGCCTATGGTTCTGTTTGGATATAATTATTTGAGAATCATTTAAAAAAAAATTCAAAGGTGTTTGGATAGGTGAAAATTATTTTGGAATTTTTTCAACAAAAGCCAACAATTTTTCCTCTCTTTTTTTGAGTTTTGAATACAATTTTTCCTCTAATTTCAAAATTTTCACTTTGTCGAACATTGATTAGCGTCCGATGCCAATGCTCGTTACTCCATTACACTCTATTATTATTGTAAATGAAGCTCAAAATGTTCGTCGCAATTTTTCTTGTTTTTTTGAACAAAATTTGTTGGAAAAAATATTATAATTTGTGAATAATCATGTAAAAAGAAAAAGTTTTAAACAGTTTAAATAAGTTTTTCAAAAAAATTTCAAAATTCAAACAGTATCCCTCATTTCAATAAAAGTCAACATAAATTGACCAACTTTTGACCTTTCTAAAAAAGTGAAAATTTTTTTGCAAATTTCTACAAACTATTTTCCAATTTTTTTATTTATTTAAAACTCAACAAAATCATATTTTTCAAGGTATTTGGCTATTTAAAGCTAGGTCCAATTTACTTATCCTACACACACAAACACACAAACACACACAGAGACAGAAGTGATAAATCACTCAATGGGTCATGTTTTCTTTCTGGTAACCAGCTTGGTATGGGAGGTGCACTAGAGACATTCTGCGGACAAGCCAATGGTGCAAAAGAGTATTACATGCTTGGCATACATTTGCAGAGAGCTGTGCTTGTTCTCATAGTCACAAGCATCCCTATTGCATTTCTTTGGATTTATACTGGCCATATATTCCTTATCTTTGGCCAAGACAGACAAATTTCGATGCATGCTGGAACATATGCTCGATGGTTGATTCCTAGTATTTTTCCTTATGGCATCCTCCAATGTCAGCTCAGATTCTTGCAGACACAAAAAATTTTGAAGCCATTGATTTTTAGCACTGGCTTCGCAAGCCTCATTCATATCCTTGCTTGTTGGTTATTGGTCTTTCGATTTGGTTTTGGCAATAAAGGAGCAGCCCTATCCAATGCCATCTCTTATTGGATCAATGTCTTGATTCTGTCGGCTTATATCAAGTTCTCTCCATCATGCCAAAAAACATGGACTGGATTTTCCACCGAGGGTTTGCAAAATATTTTTAGTTTTGTGTTGCTGGCCATTCCTTCATCTCTTATGGTCTGGTAAGTTTGATTTCTCGTGTATATTGGCCGCATTCTCATGTTTTTGTAAGGTATGAAGTTAATAGTTTTGCGACCTCATTCCTCCTTAACTTTCTTCAGAATCAATCTAATGGTTCACAAGTATCCGTACTCTTGGTTTTTGTTTTCAATCTCTTGATTTTATTGTGAAAGAAATCTGCTGCACATATGTCTGTGCAAGATTCAGCTTGGAGATGTGGGCATACGAGATTCTAGTTCTCATGTCAGGCTTTCTTCCTAATCCAAAGCTTGAGACTTCAATGATGTCGATCAGGTTTGTAATCAGCATACATATTTTTCTTTATATTATTCAATTATCTTAGCACAATGTATGAAGTTATGGTCAGACAACCCAGCCCCAACAAGAAAATCTTATGTACCTGTTGAGTGTCACATAACTATACCTGAAATGGGCAACTAAGAGGGTGGACAAAATGTACATCTGACAATTGCCACCTGTTTTGTTTTCTGTTCTTAATAGGTAGTTCGGTACCACCACTTGGTATCTAGATATCTTATATTTTGTTGCTTATAATTCCTCAACCAGACCTTAAAAAACGTTAAAAAAAAATTATAATTCCTCAGCGGACCTCAAAAAATCCATCCATCTTCTAAGGGAGAAATCAGCAAAACAAAAATTAAACAAGTGCTGTTACAAAAATAGTTATCACTAAAATTTGACGATTTCTTCCTCTACTACATCCTGATTGTGGACCACTATAGTTTCATTATTATAGTTCTAATTAATGGTTTTGCCCATTTTCTAGCCTTAATACAAGTTCGGTCATCTTCAGAATTCCATTTGGTTTTGGCAGTGCAGTAAGGTATGTTGAGGAGAAGAAACTAAAGCATACAATTCTGAAACGCCATACTATCTAAAGAGTGTACATTTGAATTATTGTCCTCTTGGGGGTATCTCTTTTATTTTTATTTTTAATTTATGTACCAAAGCACAAGGGTGTCAAATGAATTAGGAGCCGGAAAGCATCGGGCAGCAAAGCTTGCAGCACGAGTTGTACTTTTTCTGGCTGTTGTTGAGGGCCTTCTAGTGGGCTTAGCAACAATAGCAGTTAAAGATGCATGGGGCTATCTATACACCACTGAACATGAAGTTGTAAACTATATGTCTGCCATTTTGCCTCTGCTGGCCTTATCCAACTACATGGATGGAATTCAGGGAGTCCTCTCAGGTTAGAGTTTTTACTATCCCGAAAAAATCTCGTCATTTGCATGGTAAGAAAAAGGACTAAATCTTGATTGAACTTCTACCTATGAGATTCAGTTGATAAGCTTCTAACGTTTTCTCCATTTTAATTGCCTGAATTCGTGACAGAATGGAAGCAAAAATGTGGTCCTTAAGGGGCACATGCAACTCCTTGATGTCAAAGAACAGTAAATAAAAACAGTAAACAACAAAGCATTATTAAGACCGAAATAACTTATTCTACCCAATTTTAATCATGACAAATAGGACCTTGAATTGCACATATACAAAATTGCAAGATGTCACAAGTCTAATACTTTAATAGGAGTATTCAAAAGATTGAATATTATACGGCATGATTTCTTTATTTCTTGGTCTTTATTATTTAATCACAAAAATCCTAACATTGGAAAAATTGCAACAATTATCAAAGGCATTGCAAGAGGATGTGGATGGCAGAAGATTGGTGCTTTGGTGAACCTTGGATCTTATTACCTTGTTGGCCTTCCTTCCTCAATTATCTTGACTTTTCTCTTCCATTTTGGAGGAAAGGTAGGAAGGAAAATCATTTTTATCCTTTGAGGAATGCATCAACTTTCTTATTATATCTTCAATTTTATTGTTGCAGGGCCTTTGGATGGGAATAATATGTGGTAGTGGTCTCCAGGCTGTTTTGCTTTTAGCTATTACAATGCGCACAAACTGGGAACAAGAAGTAATTAAATTTAAGCTTGCAGTGTTACAGTATTTTCACTGTAAATCAAAAGTATTTAAACAGATATACTACCTTTTTTCTTTTTCTTTTTTTTTGTGCTTTTTATGCAGGCGATTAAGGCAAAGCATAGGCTGCACGATTCAAGCATTCAACCACATCTGGTTTAATAAGAGGGTTTTTTTGCAGTGCCCTGCTTTCTCAATATCAGATGTCAACAAATGATGCTTCATATAATAGTCATACAACTCATGGGGATACGTGATTATGTCCTTCGTTTGTATTGTAAAAAATATAAGTACAAATGAAATGCTATAATTTCGTATGTTAAAACGCAGGTAAATGTATTAATTGCTCTGGATGAAGTCCAATGGCAAGAAGATTATAATGATCTTTTATGATTGTGCTGGTAGGGGAATTGATTACGATAAGTTTGTTAAAAAACAAGTTGTACATATACCTATTATTTTGCATATACCTTGAATAGATAAAATATAAAACAAAAAAAGATAAAAAGTGAAAAAAAAAAAAATTGGCGTGTATTGTACCAACCAAACCCTTAGCGATCGAAACCAGATGTAGTTTTTTCTTAGCAAAAAAAAAAAAAAAAATGAAACCAGATCTAATTTCATTGTTTTGAATAAAAGAATAAAGAATATGAGATTTGACACCTTAAAAAACCATATACATTGCATTTGGACTAGTAAATTGGCACTTAGCAGGCATGGTTCGAGGAACCTTGGGGCTCGGCCCCCGGCAGACAACAGGGGAGCAGCGTGAGGCTTTTTTGCTTAAAATTTGGAGTCTAAAACCGACAGCATAAAAGATCGCATATCGAAAGCAAATGCATGCATGAGGCTAAAAACTTTTCATTTTTTAAATGGAGGTCAACAACCTCAAAATTCTACGATTTCATCCTCACCAAATCATTTCACCAAAACATTCCATGGTGGAAGATGCTTATATGCACCGAATCCATGACTCCATCTCTGAATTTTGTGGTGTAAAAGACATCCAACAAGTATAGTAATTTATGCTAATATAAAAAATAAATATAAAAATACTTACATAACTCTTTTGTAAACCATATGTTCTATACATTGCACTATTTATTGAAGAAAGATTATGCTTTTGCCTTTTAGTGAGGATCTCCATGTTTTTGGCCGGTAAAGCTACCATTATGAGGTGAGACCAATGACTATCCTGGTGAGAATTAACTATGTAAAAATAATCAATAGTTGAGAAAAAGTCACATGTGTGTATAAAAATGATAAAAATGTACAAATGTCTTTGGTCACATACTTATTTGATGACTATGTGTTTTACATGTTAACAATGGCTAGTCAACTCAATTATGTACACCAATTAGTCAAGCCTAGATCAGGCATCCAATTTTGATCTCTCATTTTAAAAATGTTCCACTTTCAGACGTTTGCATTTATTTTAGCTCAATAATTCTCGTTTTCGTGGTGTTTCCGCAAAAAATGTCGCATCATACCTGTGATAGTTGCAGGACTAAAGAAAATTTTTATAGATGTTAATATTCTGAGATCTCAACCTCGTACTTGTTCTGTACAAATATCAATTCTTCCAAGCATTGTAACTTCTGGTTTGCATGAGAAATTTTGAGAAGTTCCTTGTGTCAAAATTAAGTTTTAAAAGATCAAGAGTCCGTCCAAGAGTTACGGAGAGAGAGAGAGAGAGAGAGAGAGAGAGTTGCAAGGCCAAATTACAATTTCCACAGAGGTTACACAAACACACACACACAGTTGATGGGCCAAAATACAATTTCCATAGAAGCTAATTATCTGAGAGCTCAACCTTGGACTTTTTCTGTACAAGCTTGGATTAAATGCGTGTACAATGTACGATAAGATCTCAGGATACGAGTGATTATGTGGTATAAATCTGGATTTTCTCGTATAAGAGTTTCCTTAAAGTAATTTTATAAGACAAATCCTGACTCAAATTTGCTGTACGACAAAAGGCAAAAAAAAGTACCATATCAAAGCCTAGTCTAAAAAGGGAAAATTTATCGCATTATATAAGATATCTTAGCATTAATAACAATATATTAGGCCTAACAACGCAGAGGCAGAGCTCAAGAAAACGAAAAAGTTCATCCGGGATGTCTGCATCTCAACCTAAAAAAACAAAATCTATCTGTTATTCAAGGAAATAGCCGAGAGACCATAATATTATTAATAAGTTAAGTAATTTGTTTGGTTCCCATTGTTGCAAAACCCTGGCATCCAATTCCTTTCTCCCACAACAATCCTATCATTACATAACTAAAAGAGCTGATAAATTTGACTTTAATCTCTTCTTCAATCTTCATCTTGTCGTCATCGATGAGCCTTGATAGATCCGAAGCAACAAGAACTACAACATATCTGTTGTTTTTCTTGATTTTCTTCTGCATTGTCCGATTTGCTGGTGATAGAAAAGGTTGTTCATCGCCAACCTGTTACGCATCAATCTTTCCAGTTGTTGCAGCACTATTTCTTCTTGCATTGTTTATAATTTTAGCTGTTCGAAGTACCATAGTTACATGGATTACGGTGCTAGTTCTCCTTGCTATTGCTGGTAATCGTCGCCGAGTTCTTGTGAAAAATGGCAGGAAGATTACGTTCGATATTGCGGTGCACTTCGCCGCGGTTGTTACCAAAGATGGAGGTGTTGCTGTTGTTGCCTGTTTAATGGTTGCAAGTCTAATGGCAATGGCTTGGTCATGAAAACTTGTATAAAGCTAATTTCTTTGGTCAGTAAACATATTTGTCAAAGTAGTTGTATCATATGCAATTTAGATACTTACTTGAGTGATTAAATAGCAATGATTGGGTCATGAAAACTTGTATAAATTTAATCTCTGTAGTGAGTGAACATATTCGTCAGAACAATTATATCACAATGCAGTTTAGATTCTTAAATTCTTGAGTGTTTAATCCTTTTTTTTTTTGTTCTTTTTATTTTTTATGGTATGTTTCATGTCTATTTTGGTGTAATAGATTTATCTCCTAAGATCTCTTAGTCAAAAATTGATAATGCCTTCGTATCTGAGTTTTGTAGTGCAAAGATTTAATGGGAACTTGTATTTTATTCGTAGGCTAGCATAATTGGAAAGAGACCAGTCTCTAACCCCTTTTGTTTTATGAAAATATTTAATCTTCTCAATTAGTGAAATCTTTACCAAGCATCAAAACAAATTTTACAATGCTACGCGCTTTGGTATGACAGTACACAGGGACGTATTTCGCAGATAGGCAGCCGTCCTCAAATTTTAGTAGCATTTTTAATTTTTTAATATTTTATTACCCGTAAATTGTTTTTAATTTTTCTTATTTCTCACTATACTTTGTATAAGTTCTCCAATAACCTAAGAATTTATATACCTACGCGCTTAATAGCATAAGATAAGTCTGATACAAAATTAAATCAAGAGATATGTTGTTTTAATCATAAGACAAAATAAAAATAAGGATAATAAATTTTCATTCTCTTAATAACTATTCTTAGCATCTATTTTTTCTTAATCAGAGGAAGAGTATATAATTCCCTGTAGTTGATATTGATTAAAAAAAAATAGCTAATGCAAAAATTGCATTTTTAAAACACACATCCGCTCTCACACACATGTATATTGGCCAATAGAGAGACAGAAAAATATTATTAAAATACTATGTCTGTTCGTGAGAATAATTTAGAAATCATTGAGTATATTAGTTTTATCATTATGCACACCAAACATGAATTAGAATGACAATTTATATAATACTTTGTTATACTTGTTTAAATTTTACTTCTACAAAACAAATTTTGCACTATTTTACTATTACACACACGTCAATGTTGCCTCCCAAACCCGAAATTCTTGTTCCGTTCCTCCTTATGCATTAAAAAAAAAGGAATTTTTTTAAGGGCTCAACTGACACAAAAGGCCCCATTTTGAGGGCTAAATTTCAATTAACCCGAGCAAAAAGAAAACTTATCCAAAAATCCTGGCTCTGTTGGATTGGTTTTTTAGAGCATTTTTTGAAAAAAATTTTCTCAAATCCATTTGGACAAGTGAAAAATTTTTTGATCAAAAACTTAAAAAATTTTTTGGCCAAACATTTTTACCAAATTTTTCTACCAAGTTTTTCATTTGAAATTTCAAATGAACTTTAGAGACTTTTTACACAATTATTCACAAAAGCAAGCATGTTTATGTTCAAAATTGGTTTAGAAAAATTAAAAAAAATCGCGAGTAACAAAATGAGATCCATTTTCGGTAAATTTTGAGGTGGGACGATAAAGTGGATGACGAAATGGACGATGGAGCGAACGTCTGCTTCTTTAAGCGGACGACGAAGCAGGTGTCTGCTTCTTTAAGTGAACATTCGCTTTAAAGACAAAATTGTCTCAGCGAGCATTGGGGCACAGACGTTGAGACAGTTTATTTTCTGAAGCAGACGTTTGCTTCACTACTTTTTTAAAAATTTTTGAACTATTCAAACACTTTTCTAATCACTTTTCAAACTACCGTCATGCCACTTCAAAAAATTTTCACATCCAAACACTTTTTCACATTTTCAAAAAAGTCAATAAAAAACAATTCAAATAATTTTTTTTCAATAATTCTCAAAAAATACTCTAAATAATGTTATTCAAACGGAGCCCTGTCTTTCAAATTAACTGAACATTGAGCTTTCGTTGACTTATTAAAACCTAATTTAGAAAATCCTTTGTTCGAGAGAGTTCTCTAAATTCAAATCACTATCTCAAAAGAACAGTACAATCGTATTATTTGTTTGATTGAAAATTTTCAACACTCTAGAGAGAGAGAGAGAGAGAGAGAGAGAGAGAGATCATTTGTCACTTTTGTTTTTTTTTTGGGAAAATATAACCATGTGCAAATAGCCATTTCTTCGTCGATATGCATAAAGGTAAAGATTATCTAAAACTCATTAAATAGCGGTTTTAAACTTTTAATAACTATTTATTGTTGTTTGTATGTACGTACATATGTATATATGTAGGTACAAGGGTTTTCTTAAAATAATCTTATTGAATAAATCCTAGCTCAAGTTAATTGTACGACAAAGGAGAAAAGAAAAATAATACATAATACCATATCCTAAGCCTAGTCTAAATAGGTAAACTAACCCCAGTACTCGGGATATCTTGGCATTCATAACAATATATTAGGCCCTAGAAAACCAAAAAAGTTCGACCGTGATGTCTGCATCTCAACCTAGAAAAACAAAGTCCATCTGTGATTCAAGGAAATGTCAGGGACACTATATTATTCTCTAATCTAAAATTAACAAGTTAATTAATTTGTTTGGTTCCCATTCTTGCCAACCTTGCCATGTGCAGCACATGGCTTCCAATTCCTTTCTCCCACCCCAATCCTATCATTGCATAAACAAAAGAGCTGACTTATTAACTTTCATTCTCCTTCAATCTTCATCTTCCGGATCTTCTTCGGCTTTATGCAGCATTGTTCTTTTAAATATTGTGACAAATTTAGATGATTAATGATCTTGGCATAGATGAACCTCTATAGATCCAAAACAACAAGGACTGCAACATATCTGTTGTTTTTCTTGATTTCTTTCTTCATTTTACGATTTGCTGGCGATAGAAAAGGCTGTTCATCACCAACCTGTTACGCACCAATCTTTCCAGTCGCAGCAGCATTATTTCTTCTTGCATTGTTGATAATTTTAGCTGTTCGAACGACCATAGTTACATGGATTACAGTGCTGGTTCTCCTTGCTTTTGCCGGTAATCGTCGTCGAGTTCTTGTGAAAAATGGCAGGAAGATTACGTTCGATGTTGCAGTGCACTTGGCCACGGTTGTTACCAAAGAGAGAGGTATTGCTGTTGGTGCCTGTTTAATAGTTGCAGGTGTAATAACAATGGCTTGGTAAGAAAACTTGTATTGTATAAAGAGAATCCCTTTGGTCTGTAAACACATTTGTCAAAATAGTTAGATCATAATGCAATTAGGACTCTGAGTTGAGAGTTTAATCTTCTTTTTTTTCCTTTTTTTTTTTTTTTTTGGTTTTGATGGTATGTTTCCCATCTACTATGGTGTAATAGATTAATCTTGTACGATCTTTTACTCAAAATTTCTTATAATGCTTTTGTGTCTGAGTTTTGTAATGCGAAGTGTCCAATGGGAACTTGTATTTTAGGCGGTAGGCTAGCAAAATTGGAAAGAGACCAATACATAACCACTTTTGTTTTATGAAAATATAATCTTTTTAATTCGTGAAATTTTTACATAACAAGCATCAAGACAAATTTTACAATGCAATGTGCTTTGTATGACTATACTCATGGATGTATCTTGGGTGAAGGCAACCATCCCCAAATTTTAATAGTAAATTTTTTAATATTTTATTTCACCTAAACCTTTTTTTAAATTGCTTTATTTCTCACAGCACTTTGTACAAGTTCGCTAATAAATATTTAGATACCTAAACAACATATGATAAGTCCAGAACAAGATAAAATCAAGAAATTTGAATAAATCAAGAGATATATTAGTTTTAGTCATAAGATGCAGAAGAAATAACGATAAATCTTTATTCTTTTAATCATTATTCTTAGATTTTTTTATTAGATAAAAAGTATATAAATCGGTAGTTTATTACTAATTCGTAAAAGAAATAACTCCATGTAAAAATTGCATTGGTAAAACACACACATTGAGAGTAGAAGGATGGAAAAAATATGATTAAAACAGTATCTCTTATTGCAAAAAAAGTTAAAAATCATTGAGTATAATAGTTTTTTCATTATGCATCAAATATTAATTAGACTAACAATTATACATAAAATCGTTTGCAAAAGCTCTATTTGCCTCTGCCATTCATGTCATCGCGGCTGCTGGCACGGAGTTAGCGGGCTTCTTCCTCGAGTCATGTCTTGAGCAAATCCCACATTAACCTCATGACGTTGGTCTCTAACTAGAAAAAGTAAATACGTGATTTTTAAATGCTTTGGACAGGTAAGCACTATGGAGTTCTTCTTTCGTAATAGGAGCATCTATTGAAGCTATTTGAGCCTATAGGAGCTAGAAGTGATAGCTCACTCACCGATCCAAATCTCTTCTGGAGCTATGAATTACCTAAACAAGAATTCTTGAACAACTAACAAGATGATTAGCTGCTTTCACGTGGAAAGATGTCGCTGCTCTTAGGTGAGTGTCCATTCTTGCTGAAGATATTTATACTCCTTTTCACATATGGAAATATGAAATTCAGCATTATGTATTTTACAACTCAAGCTATTAATTTGTTTGAAAAAATATCAATTCAAGACTGTCTAAGCCCAGATGCTCTAAATGGTTTCATATCAAACACTGCCCTCTTCATTCAAGGGGACCTTTATATAAACAGAAAGATCAAGATTCATGATCTTCTGTCTTACCACGGCTGCCGATGCTCATCTCACATCGAGGTGTTACAGAAGAAAAAACAACCAAATTCGATCCAATTTATCGTAATCAATTCGTTAACATGCGCCACTTTAGTTGTTTTTAA
This sequence comes from Mitragyna speciosa, assembly GCA_024721245.1. Classification (NCBI taxonomy): domain Eukaryota; kingdom Viridiplantae; phylum Streptophyta; class Magnoliopsida; order Gentianales; family Rubiaceae; genus Mitragyna; species Mitragyna speciosa. The sequence goes on along the minus strand of CM045566.1, from coordinate 8,490,365 downwards.
ACAAATCCAATGTTGGGCCAAGGTCAGATTCTCAACAAATCAATTTGTTATTGTTTTTTATATTATAGATTTTCTAATCTTTTCTTGTTGATCATTTAATGGTTTTCTTGTTGACTGTAGTATCCTATCCTAAGGCTAGACATTTTTCTGGCATTAGCTAGCTCTAGGCACCATAGTTTCTATGTCAGTTGTTTTGGGTACTACTTTTTCTTCGGAGGTGGCAACTATGTAGCAGAAGGTGGTGATTGAGTGAGCTCTACATAAAAGCAACCAAACTGCTCAGCCCTAAACAAGCAAGGTGGCAAGATTTCTTGGCTAAACGTTACCTCTCAACATCCTCCCAAACGCGAGCATTAACAAAAAAGAATTTTCTTTGAAGGGCTTAATTGACACAAGGCCCCATTTTCGAGGGCCAAATTGCAATTAACCCGAGCAAAAAGAAAACTTAATGAAAAATCCTCCTGTTTTTTGAGTTAGCTTTACCGTTAAGCCTTTTGGGATCTCGTTGACATATTAAATACTAATTGAGAAAATTCTTTGATCGAGAGAGATTAAATTCTCTAAATTCAAGTCACTAAAAATCTCGAAAGACAGTGCAATCATATTATTTGTTTGATTGAGATCTTTCAACGTTCTGAAGGGGAAAAAAGAGATCGTCAGTGAATACATTATATAAGCGTAGATTTTATGTAATAAATCAATAAAGTTTTAGTTAGAACTACCAATATATGATACATTGAGGTATGATAAACAATTGACGAGATACTTGGGTTTTTATTTTTTTATTTTTTGGTCAAATGTAACCGTGTGCAAATAGGCATTTCTTAGTCAACATGCACAAAGATTAAAATTATTGAAAACTATTAATAGAAGTGTTCAACTTTTAACTATTAACTCTTGTTCAGAAAGTTAGGACGAGATAACTGCCCATGGCGTTTTACACAAAAAATTATTTCTATATTCTTTTGATTTGAATAGAATATCTACAAATTATTAGCTGTAAGTGATGATAAATTTCTGTGAAAATTTTGAGAAAGGAGGAAAAAAAACTATTGAATATGATTAATAACTACATTTATTTGAAAAAATGTCATCTAAAAAAATATAACTGAAAAATGATTTGCAAAAAACAAAAATAAAAACAAAATTGTAATAAAAATAAGGTGTAAAACTTCCTTCTTACTACGTAATTCGTGCAACATTTATGGCTGTAAAAAAGCCCCCGAATGATGAGTGAGTATTGCGTGCACCACGCGTGCCACGTGGCGTGCCACGTGGTGCATTAGAACCAATCACACATCGCCAAATAATACAAGGTATGACCCACCATTACCACATGGCGATAAATTATTGGTTCTAATACACCACGTGGTAATGCACGTGGTGTATTGTATACTTTTCCCCCGAATGATACAAAAAATCACTCTCAACAGATACTCTCTCTTTAGTTTCCTTCGGCTGATTCTATCAACTGGGCTGAGCTGTCCAAGCTCAGCTGTTCGCCCAACAAAAAGATGGCCTTCTCTGAAAATGGGTCGAGCTCAGCTTGGGCCTCCATTTTAGCCCTGAAATGAGCCTAATTTGAACCACACCAACTTACATGTAGCACAATTTTTACAAAAATACTACGCCGAGTGTTTTTTTTTTTTTTTCCGTTGTTCACATTCTTTTTTTTTTATTGTACAATTAGGTTTTTGTGTACGTTGTTTTTTGAAGTAACACTGTAGTGTACTCTATTTCATATTATCTAGGATTACGTTATTAATTATGACAAAGTTTGATTAGTTAATTTATTATCTTTTTTGCATTAGTACACGTAGCATGAAGTTGCATTTTTTTTCCTTTTTAAATTTTTAGCATAAATATAATACTAATAGTATTTTTTTGATCAAATCTATACTATTAAAATTGGGGAGAAGGAAATGGTGTTTGGTAGGATTCAAACTCCTGATTTCTGGGTTGGAGTTGTAGAGTTCTAACTGCATAACCATCTATTCGTTCTCACTAGTAGTATATTTCATTACAACATTTAGCATTGTATTTATGGCTTCTCACTAGTAGTATATTTCATTACAACATTTAGCATTGTATTTGTCGCTTCTAACCATGCGACCCTCAATTCATTTCCACTAATAATATATTTTATTATAGCATTCAACATTGTATCCGTCTCTGCAGATAAAATCATTTATTTGGCAATCCATAATAAAATAAGGTAAAAGTACATCAATATTAAATGTGACCTTGAACTTTCTTGTCCTAAAATTCAAATTTCTTTTTAGAGATTAAAGTAAACTTAACTTTTGTAAGTCTTAAAAATTCGAGTTTGGTTCAAAGACAATAAATGTCAAAGTTGGGGTGAGTTTAGAATTGTTAAAACATCATTCACATAGGCTGATTAACAACCTTGTAAATTAGTAATTTACCAGAGTGGTGGCAACAAGATAATTACCAAAAAATAAATTAATTAATTAAAAAACAAACAAGGGAAAACTATACGTACAAGATATATACAAGCTCTCCCCATATATAAATCCCACAGACTCCTTGCAATAAAAGAGCTCTACTGTATCTTTTTCGAATTTACACAGATAAAAATGTGGCTCGCGGCTACGCGTGGATGGCGATAGATATCTATTTATCAGTTTGGATTAGTGCTAATCAGTTTCTCATATTTCGCCTTAATCTGATCACTCACATTCAATCTTTACTTTCTTTAATTTTGGTTTTGATTTTCCCTCTAATTTCTAATTTTAGGGTTCGGGTTTTTAATTTTAATCTTCTGTCCATCTCACTGTCTGTCTGTATATAAAAGTACATATCAAATTATCTTTGAATGTTGCTGTCATATAAATACAAATACAAATATAAATATATGTAAAAAAAAAAAAAAAAAAAAGGAGGAGCTTTTGCGGCTTACCAGAACGCTTGCTCTCTGACTGGGAATATGGATTCTACCATAGTCATTAAGGTTTGTTTTCATCTCTCACATTTTTTATGTTAAGGATTTTTTTTTTTTTTTTGTTTTTTTCCCTTTTTCCAGGAAAATTATAACTTCTGTTTTAGAACTTTTACTCTTTTTTGTGTTTTTTTTTCTTTCTGACAATTTTTGATATGCTTCTGGAACTACTGTTGTTGGCGTACATGGTGATATGGTTAAGGTATGAGTTGGGGTTATTGTTGATCGTTTAGCTGTTAAATCGATGTGTTCAAGTTGTTTAAATTCTTGAATTCAGAAAACCCGTAATTCAGAATGAGGGATATGAAGGTAGAAGTAATTATGTGCATCGTACGAGTAATTTACATTTCTCTGTCATCATCATCTGTATTGCTAATAGCTGTTTAATTCGATTATTGCTATAGGTTAAGTATGAAGAAATTCTTAGGCGTTTCAGTGCTCGTGTTGTGGGCGGGGAACTTGGCCTCAACATTGATGCATTGAGGGAGAAGATCATTGGCCTTTTTAAGTTCAGCCCTGATACTGAATTCGTGCTGACATACGTTGATGAGGACAATGACGTGGTAACACTTGCTGATGACGATGATTTGCGTGATGTGGTGAGGCAAGCCTTGAATCCTTTGAGGATTACTGTGAAGTTAAATAATGGAAAGAGTGGTTTGTCTTCTGCTAGAACTAGTGGAAGTTCTACACCCTTGAAGCCTCCACGAATGCAGCTGCCTTCAATGAATCTCAACTCTAATGTTGGTTCAAAAACTGTTCCAATATTCTCAGAAGTACACACTGACTTGCCATCCATAGGCACTTTTACTGGTCAAGTTTTTGCTGATTTGGTCCAATTTTTGGCAAAAATAAGGTTGCCATGTACGAAGCAATTATCAGATTTTCAAGCTGGAGCTAATAGTAGTGTCGAGGGTGGGCTTCCTGGGTGCACCACAAATGTTACTGCATCTCTAGATGCTGAGAGTTCAAAGGCTGACGGAGCTGCATCCAGTGTCTCATCAAGTGTTGGATCTGAAAATCCATCTTCAAGATCCAAGGAGGTCTTACTGAATTACCGATCAAATGGGTCAGAACCAAAAAATGAGGAGGAGAACTCTGCTAATGCCAATGGGCAGGTTCCTGGGTTGGAGGCTGCAAAGACAGCTCTTGATGCTTCCAGCCCTAAACCACCCCACACAGTGCAGACTGATGTGAGTAAGAAGAAAGAGGCTGATTGTCGATCTGGTGAACGTCCTTTAACTGGGAATTTTATGGACTTTCCATTATGGAGTGACTCACCCGTTTATGCTGCTACTGCTGATAACAAGGATGTCTCTGACAAGCCCAGCGAGTCCACTGGTACAAAGTCTAACAATGCACATGATTTCACATTTTATCCTTACGAAGTGATGTGGATTGAAGAGTCTATTGGTGGGGCAAAAAATGCATTCCAAACTGGTCTTGGGAACTCTTCAGGCCTAAATTTTGTTCCAAGTCCCCTCAATGAGTGTTCATTCATAGGAGTGCCTCCCAGATTTGTCCAGCCTAGAAAGAACCATGGTTTCAGTGATGACCCTGGAATTGCTTTCCACCATGCTATTCAGTGTGATGGCTGTGGGCGGCATCCCATTACTGGTCCTCGATTTAAATCCAAAGTGTGAGAAAGGATGATTCCTTTTTGTTGGTTCTACTGTAAGAAAGTAAATTTTATTAAATGAAACCTTTGGCTTCTGTTTCTGTAGGAAAGATGATTATGAGTTGTGCAGTTTGTGCTTCACCCAAATGGGGAATGATAATGATTACACCAGAATTGATCATCCTGATGTCTATAGGCCCCCTTATTCTTTAAAGTGTTTATATGATCTTGTATGTTGCTTTATTACTTCTGGAAGTTTTTATTAGCTTTTTAAGTTTTATGTGTAATTTCATATTACCTTCATTGAACATTGCCTTTAACCTTTGCCTTTTCCCCTCTCTTGGTTCCAGCATGATCAGGTGCATCCTCCCTCTCAGCCACCGGTTTTCGGGTGTGGTGTCTTCAAAAAGCCAGTTCAACCAAAGCTAGACAGCCGCTTCATTCAGGATGTGAATATCCTTGATGGTACTGTTATGGCACCATCAACTCTTTTTACCAAGATTTGGCGGATGAGGAACAATGGTTCTGTTGTGTGGCCTCAGGGAACACAGCTTGTTTGGATTGGAGGAGACAAGCTGAGCGATATATTGTCTGCTCAAATAGAGGTTCGTGATGATGTGGTGCTGCTCCTTTAGTTCAATTTTCCTTGCCTATTTGTTGATTTGCATTGGTATTCTTTTAGATACATATGTTTAATTAGATCATATGGGTGGTGTTTTTATTGTCTTTCGAAACTGTGCCAGATTGCTTCTGCTGGAATACCTGTCAACCAGGAACTTGATGTTGCTGTAGATTTTGTTGCGCCTGATCGTCCTGGACGATACATTTCATACTGGAGAATGGCTTCTCCATCTGGTCAGAAGTTTGGCCATCGTGTTTGGGTTCTTATCCAGGTGAGTCAAACTATATTTATAATGTTTTCTTTCATGGTGATTACTGCTATGATTAGTAACATTATATCCACAATGGGCCGTTAGGTTGATGCTTCTTTGAAGGAACTTCCGCGTGAAGGTTTTTGTAGCTTTAATTTGAATTTCCCACCTGTTATCGATGGAATATTTGGCCCTGAAACTATTATTGTTTCTGAGCCTATGGTGGATGACAGCCTGACTGAGGTTGATAACTCTAATGGAGCAATGAAGTTTGTGGAACCAATGTCTGATGCCTCACAAGAGAAAGAACAGGAAGTGAACTTTCCCATCACTGATACCTTGCCGGTTTGTTGTAGGGGTGCTATACCAAGCCCTGTTCCAGCAGTACCTTCCTCCTCGTGTTCCTCTCCTGTTATTTATATGTCCGAGGTTGCACCAGTCTTGCCTGTTCCTTTACCACCTCTTACAGTTGTGCAGACATCTGCTCAAGATGTAGACCTTAAATATGTCAAAGAAAAATCAGAGATAGAGGAAACCCTTCTTAAAGATCTCGAGGAGATGGGTTTCAAACAAGTTGACATGAATAAGGAGATCCTGAGGCTGAATGAGTATGACTTGGAGAAATCAGTGGGCGACCTCTGTGGTGTGGCAGGTTGGGATCCTATCCATGAGGAGCTGCATGATATGGTAATTTCTTTAGGGAAAGGAAGGTCAAAGATTTCATCTCTGATTTTTGTGTTTTGGGCTTTATATTTATGATGTCTGTATTGTTTTCTCCCAGAAATATTTTTCCTATTGGATGCATATGTGATGTGTAAATTGTGCGTGCAGGGGTTTTGTGATAAAGCAACAAACCAGAAACTGCTGAAGAAGAACAATGGAAGTATCAAGCGTGTGGTCATGGACCGTATTGCTGAAGAGCAATAATTCAATATCTAGTCAGGATGAGCAGTAATTTAATATTTCTCGTCGGCTTGCAGATGACTCGTAGTATTATACATAAATAAATTTAGTTTTAATGGCTTCTTTTGAGGTTTGGATTTAGTAGTTTGAATATTGGTCCTTCTGTTGGAAAATTTCTTGGTACTAGTTGCTTTATTCGTGGAGTTTGTACATAGGAAATCTTTGTCCTTGTTGTCTTCCGTTGGTGATTTGTTTGTTTTATTCTGCATCTTTTCATTCTTTGATTTGTGGCAAAACAAAGTCGTGGAGTGGTGGCAGAGGCAAGCTAATTTTATTTCGATGAGGAAGGTTTTTCCAACATATTAAACATGAGATGCCATTACAACCTGTTCACTCGTATCGAATGTGAGGTTAATGTCATGTTATTACCTTAATACTTAGCCCACTTGGCATTTTGACCATTTTCTTTCAGTTGGTAGTCCAAGAAAATGGAGAATAACAACCACTAATATGCTATACGCTGCTGGTAGGTGGCAAATTCTGTCTATATTGATTATGAGACTACTACGCACGATCTCTTGAGCTTGTGGTGTTGAATGTATGTTCAGACCTATTGTGGCAAAATTGGATTATGACCTGCAAGAGAGAAGGCAATTTCGAAGTCGCAAACCCAAGTCATTACTGTACAGCATGAAAGGTGGCAGTGTCTATCCCCAGTGAACTCTCTCCAAGCTGATGAATGTCATTCAAATGATTTCTCATCAACAATGTCTGTCATTTTGGGATTTTTTGACTGGCACTTCATATACGAGTAAAGTTTCTGATTTGTATTTCCTTCAAGCTGTCAAATCTGCACTACAACAGTACAGGGGCAATCTGTTAGCCTTCCAAAACAAAACAAATATAATGAAAGAGTTCTTTTGGTTTCTTTATTCAAAGAAAGACCAGAAAGATAATTGTGTATTTTTGTCATGCTGTTTAACAGATACTTACCAGCAGGCACAAACAAAAAGAGATGAAAGAAAACAGAAGAACGTTGGTGTCAATGTCTTAATCAGCGTTTGTGAAATGTCAATCACCTAAAAATGATTGCAGGAACGTGACCCACCTACAGACTAAAATGGTGGAAGTGGTTCCTGTCCCTAATGATAATTTCTCTGTTGAAAACTTCTGGAAAAATTTTGCTGCGTATGACAATCTAAACATATACCAAGGTTCTCCGGTATCTTGTTTTTTAAGAGGATTGAAGACGGCGTTGTGTTCTTCAAATATTACATCACTAATTGTTTCCTGTCAAGCGTAGTTCGGATATTTTTTTTTTTCCGTGTGGGAGAACAAGCTTAGATTCTGTTTTGTATACAGATTTTTTTTTTTTTTTTTTTTGAGCATTTTGTATACAGATTTCAATTAACTAATGGGACAAATTACCTCCTATTGCCTAAACTCGTACTCATGTTTTAGTTTGTCCATTTCCGGTGTTAACGCTAATTTGACAGAATAAAATTTAGGAAGGATTCCAGAGTTGGTCCCTTGTATTCCAACTAATTTACTGTAGTCTCTTGTGTTGGGTTGGGTAAAAACACCTAAAGCAGTCTTAGTTTTAAGGCTTAATCTACTCTTACTCTACTATGAGGATTATAAAACACTAAATGAAGTTTTAAATAATGCTACTTTCTTTGTAAATGATGTTCTCACTTTGTCCAAAAATAATATTTATTTTCTTTGCATATTTTATTAAAATAAATGGGAGATTGTTGGAGTGTTCTAATAAAAATACAAAAAATACAAAATACTTTGACTATATAGGTGGTGAGTTTTTGAAACCATGTGTAATGGTCATATTTAGCCACATTATGGAATACTAATAATAAATTGACAGTCTTACAATTAATTTAACCGTCATGTAGAATTAATAATAATGAGTACAATAGCCATATTATTATTATTATTATTATTATTATTATTATTATTATTATTATTAATTTGACCGTTATTCAATTAATTGATAACTAAAATTTACTTATTATAAGATTTAATTCTATATTAATCCCATTATTATTAGCCCAATATTTTCAGCCTTAAAATATAGGTTTGAAAGAACACACTCTATAACTAACACCAACAATTGTTCTTCTAATTTCTAATACTATAGGTTCTTGATTATGTAAATCTAAGAGAAATAACAATTTGAACTGGACTGTTGTATCTTGGAGTGATGCACTGTGACTTTATGCATTGGAGCTAAAATCTATAAGGGTGCAAATCATTTTAAAAAGCACGAATATGCACCTCAGCCCTACTATTTTTATTATTACCTGTCATGTTTGGGATCATCCTAGTTGAACGATACAAAATTTTTTTCACATTTTTAATGTGATATTGAGGCAAGATCTTTTTAGTTTAGGTTATTGAATTAATCATATTTGAGAAGTTAATTGTAATTATCTGATTAAATTTATGGTCTAGGACCAACCATAGAGAATGAATATGCACCTTAATTCTATCGTACTTCTTAGTGGCTTTCAAGTTTAGGTTCATCAACGTTGAATGGTACTGAATTTTTTTACAATTTTAATGTAATATCAAGGTAAAATCTTTCTAATTTACTTTTTAGAATTGATTGTATTTGAGAAGTTAATTGTAATAATTTGATTAAATTTATGGTCTAGGACCAATAATTTTAAGACGATTTGCTAAGTTCTAAGTTACAACAGTCCAACTCTTGATTGTTGCTACTCTTAGATCTGCACAATCAAGAGAAGCAGAAGCTTTTCAACACTCATTATTTTTGTCCAAAACTATAGGTGTAGAAAGTAAGAGGAAATTGTTGTTTTGAAGATATATGATATGTTCTTCAAACATTCAATGGCCTTATATTTATAGGCTGAACAATATAGTGGTAATAATATTAGAATAAATATATAACTAAATCTCATAAGTAAATTTTCACTACAAACCATAATTGTGGATAAGGTCAAATTAACAATAATAATAATAATAATAATATATGACACCGTTATTAGTAATACTTACGATCAAATTAATTATATAACGGTCAAAATATTATTAACACTCCGGTCAAACGTGAACGTTACGAGTGGTTATAAAAAAATAACCATTTATGTCATCAAAATGTAACACCGTTTGATAATTTTATATTAGTTATATTTTTTATTAAAATACACCAACTAGTTTGAGCAAATGATGTCTACAGAACGCAAGGAAGAAAGGGCCCAAAAAAGTGTGGAAAGAATTGAGTGTTAATGTTGCTAAGGAAGGTAATGAGTGATGAGTGATGAATGAAGGCCAAAAAATATAGAAGAGTTAATGATAAGACAAAATAGTTGAGTGAATTGTGGGATTAGGGTATGGCGACTAATGACAAAGATTATGTAATGAAGGGTAAGGTGATTGTGTGTGAATCTGAGAGGACGAGGCAGGGGAAATAAAGGTAAAATGGTAAATAATGAGATATTAGATGAGTTTGATTAAGGAAACAGGAAATTATTGAAGTGATTAAGAATTTTTCCCTTGTATCGATTAGTTGACGAATTTAAAAGAAAATTAAAATGTTTAAATACCTTCAAGAATTACAAAACTTACATATAAAATCTATTATCATACAACCATATTACAGAATAATTTTCACGAATAAACTCTAATGATAAAGCTACATTGAGAAGCATGACTCTGATAAAAATCATGAGATTCAAATAATACTAAATGACATTTGAGAAGCACAAATTCTCCACAGAAAATATATTACCCCAAAAAAATTTTATAGAAAAAATGTTACTTGAAAATTTTAATAGTGAGGCTACTTTGGGAAGCAAATACTTGGTAAGGAGATTTACAAAATTTAAACAAACACTAAATAACTTCCAAAATTACCAAAATTTTAAAAAAATAAAAATATGAGAATAAATTTAGAAATGTGAAATACATAAAAATGACAATTAAAGATATGACTATCATTTTGCCCCTAGTACTTAAAAATGGACATTTTAAAGAACTTTACAGATGACCCACAAAAAAGTTAAAAGGGGAGTCTTTGAACGAGAAAAACTTTAAATATGAGTCAAAATTTGGTGTCTATACTACTTAAGTTGAATATCAAGCATAGGACATAATCAAAATACTTGAGTAGTACTACTAGCTGTTACAATATGCTTTGCATCTATTGTAGATAATTATGACATGTTATTTCTTAGAATTCTAAGAAAACACTCTTGAGCTAGTGAAAAATGCACAATATGAACTACTCTTTCTTTAAATTTCATCACCTATAAAATCAATGTTTCAATAATCAAAAAGTTCAACTGGACCACTGTCTAAATAGAAATACCATCTCTCCGAGTAACACTGATTTACGTGAGGATCCTCTTTACAATCTCAAAGTGTGACATATGTGGATGCTCTTTAAATATGCAAATCAAGCCAACATTAGAAATGTTTATTGGCTTGTACAAGTTAAATCTATTAAGCTCCCAATTGAACTTGTTAAGTATGTAGGATCTGCATGTGTCCTTATTAGTCAACTTCAATTTTCTTTACTAGGAGCCAAAATTGGTTTAACTATATCCATCTTGAATTTGTATAAAATATCATTGGTATACTTTCACGACTCACGGTTACACTAAAAAAACCCAAAAAATAAGACATGAGTTCCATATTTGTTATCTCAAACTAACAATTAGTTAGTAAAAATATTGGATGAATATAAGATGTAATATAACACGTATGCGTAGTATACAAATTTTCAATGATTAAAGTTTAGATAAAAAATACGAGTTCGGTAAAACTATGTATATAAATTCGTACATAAATAATACGAATATATTTGAAAGTTAAGGAACTAAAAAACAATAATTTATACAATTTTAAATATCATTTCACATTAGTAACTTTGTTAACTCTTGTTCCTGTGTATGAGCCAATAAATAGATTAAAAGTTATCATCTTAGTAGTATTATATGTATAAATATATAAAAATCATGATATAAGTCAATTCTATATTCTATAAAAATCAAAAAATTTATTATCAGCATATAAATTTCAAAATTTTACCATAAATTGAAGTATAATTCGTAAAGTTAATATGACAAAAAGTTAAGTACTTGTTTTATACGACTAGTTGAAAACTACGAGTATTTCAATAAAATGTGAATAAAATATTCGTAATACAAAAATTAGTTAAAACGTGTATTATACGGATACAATGCGTTTGCATTTACAAATTTGAGTATTACTCAAGTATAATCATTTACAAGTTTTTTTAGTATTATTTGGGTATGATACCTTATGATGACTGCTATAAAAAATCTTCATACTTTCATTTAGTCCTGCCAATCAGGTTTTATGAGCTTGACTTTAATAAGTCCAAGCTCCATAAATATAATTTATAATACTTTCAAACTTTGAGTTTATAAATGTGAAGTTTATACTCAACTCATAAAACATTTGAGTTGTGAGTCTATGATCATGAAGCTAAAGTCCAAGCTAACAATACTACAAATTATTCATTCCACAGTCCAAAACAAAAAGAAAAATAGTAGGGATAGCCCATGATTCATTTGCTAAAAAAATAAGAAAATAATCAATCAATCACCGTGCCAAAAGATTCCAAGAAGAGAAAAGTTGAAAAAAAAGAGAGGCAAGAAACATACTATTTGGCATAAGAAGTGGCCACCATCATATAATATACATATTTACTAAATTAAAAAAAAATTGAGTTTAAATTGTGAATTATCTATATTGCCATCAAGAAAGCAATAGACTTGTTGATTCTATGTGTGTATGATGTATGCACATGCATGTACTCATTCTTTAGGCGGATTTATAACAGGCTAGAGCCTAATGAGGCTTGATCTCGACTTAGAAAATATTTGAAGCCTACTATTTAGGTTCAAGCTCAAATCGATCTAACGAAAGAGTAAACTCATTGCGTTTTTTTTCCAGCTGAGTGGGCCAAGCTTGAGTTGTGCGACGTTATTGACAATCCAACTTTCATTTAAGGGTGGACCAAAAACTTGTTGATCTGAAAAATAGGATACCTAGTTCATTTTTTTTTAGCGGGACAAATGAGGGGTGGGTACTTCAAAATTCAAATATGGATATGAATCATGAAAACAAAACTAGTAGGTACCCAACCCGAACAGCTAGGTATAGTAAAAAATTTAAAAATCGAAGGACCATCTTGAAATTTTATTAAAATTATTAACCTGAATGACTAAAGTCCTAATTCTATTCTTTCTTCGTACTCTTATCGCCTTTAGCTCTATTCTCGACTCTAATTTTACCAATGGTTTTTTTTAGTTGTTATAACATATCTTAATTGTTATTATAACATTTATTAAATTTTGTTTATCAATATGTTTAATCCTCAGTATAAAACAACATACAATGCCATTTTCTTTTTTGAATGAATGCGCTTTAATATAAATAGTATAAATCATGCATCTATCAACTAAGATTCTAAAAGTTTTCTAGTTTCTTGATGAGCTGTTTGGAGAAAACAAACATTTTAATGGGAAACAAATAGTATATCAAAATCTTATGATTGTTTTTCCCTCTAGGTTTGCCAATACATGTGGTAATTTTAAACTATGCCATTATTTTTTTAATGAATTATTCTCTTGCTATGGTTAATATATATTTTTTATCTGATTACATTTGTATTATATTGATTGAATTATTTTTATTATTGATTTTTAAACTTAAGAATGATCTATTATTAACATTGAAGGTTGAGGATGGGAAGAATTGTTCGGTTTTTTTAATTGATGTTCCAAGTTTAGTTTGTGTTTCTAGTTTAAGTTGTACTTAAAATTACAATCAGAGTTAATTTTATCTATTAAATATTGTGATTCTAATGTGCATTGGGAATTTGAAATTGGCATGTACTGGGGTATTGGATATAATAATTGAATAATTGACTACTTGAGATATTATATGGAGATTGTTACCTTTTTATTTAAGGTGTTGATTTTTATTTATATTAAATATGGAATAGCTCGGATACCATGCGTCCTACCTTATTTTATCATGTACCTGGAATGTTAGGAGCGAGTTACGGTCGCAAAATTGCTAGCCCAACATGGTTGAATTGGAACAAGTCGGCCAAATCTCTTTTGGAATAGATACCTGACCGGTGCCTACCCTACTTTCATTGGGTGCTACGTAAATTTTTTATTTTATATATATTTGCACAAAAAACTACTTTCACGGAGTGCTATGTAAATTTTTTATTTTTTATAAATACACACAAAAAACTAATTAAGCTATCAGTGTATATTGTATGATTGAACTGCTATACGCATATCAAACTAGGTTCTAGTTTTTTTTTTTTCAAAAAAAAGAAAAAGAAAAAACTCGGTTCTAGTTCAGGTAAATAATTGAGTTTAGTTCCATTCATTCATATCCATAATTTCAACGTCACACTCTCTCTCTTCCTTAGCGTGGTGGTTTTTCTTTGGCAACAAGAAAATCTCAAAATAAATTAAATTAAAACACAAAAAGATACATAGACAAAAGCATATACCACCCCATCTATATAAACGCCCCAAGACTTCTGACAGGGGAAGTGCTCTAGTGCTACTGCAACTAATTAGAGAGATCAGGGAGAGAAACAACAAATTTTAGAGAGAGAAACAACGCGGCTCACGGCTACGCGTGGTTTGCGTGATATATCCTTTCTTCAGTTTAGATTACTAGTAATTAGTTTCTCTAATTTCGCCTTAATCTGATCGTTCCCTTTGAATCTTTCCTTTTTTTTTTTAATTTTAATTTTAATTTTTCTAGGGTTTTAATTTTCTGTGAATACATGAAAGTATATAAATATCTGTGAATATCGCTGATTGTATAAAGATAAATTTAAATCTAATTGTAAAAAAAAAAAAAAAGTGAAGAAGGTAGGTAAAAGGAGGAGCTTTTGCGGCTTACAGGAACCCTTGCTTTCTGACTGGGAGACTATGGACTCTACTATAGTCATCAAGGTTTGTTTTCGCCGTTTCTTTCATATTTTTAAGTTATTTTGTTTTGATTTTGATGAATTTGTGTTGTGGGTTTCTTTTTTCTTGTTTTTATTCGTTTGAATTGTCGGTTGTGTGGATTGAGTCGATTAATTGATTATAAGGGTTTTTGATTCTTGATGAAATTATGAACTAGGGATTTTATTGAAAATTTTTGCCAAATTTTGGGTTTGCGCATATATATATCCGATTGTATTTCTTGTTGTTTTCTCTTTCTTGATAGAATTTTTGTCATTTTCTGTTTTTAATTTGTGTCTTGGATTTTGTCCTCTATTTTGTTCTTCAGGAGTTGTATTGAAGTGATTATAAGGGTTTCTGATACTTGGTGGATGAATGAATGGTTTTAGTTTTCTACCGCTAATTAAGTGAAATTCAACAGCAAGTTTTAATTTTGCAGATCTTTTAAATTGGCTTTTGTATTAATTTCTATCTCCAATTTTGTGTAATGTTTAGAAGTTAAAATTGTGAAGGGTTGGTATTTTGTTTTTTTTTTAGTTTTTTATGGTCGAATGTTGCATGTATCTGATATCCTATTATCATAGGGGAATAAGATAAGTCTTGTGCAGCGAGAACAAGTGGTGTTTGTAAAAGTGGCAGGTAGTGCTTTGACCCTAAATTTGTTGGCTTTGAAATGTCAGATCGTGGGTTTGATCTTTGATACATGTAGCAATCTGATCATTGGGCCTCAGCGAAACCAGAAGAGAATATAATGAAAACTAATTTCATTTTTTTTAATTATAGGTGTAAAGAATCTGAAAAACTTTTCTGAAAAGTTATAATTTCTGTTTTAGAACCGTTACTTTTCTTCCTTCTGACAATTTTATATGATGTTGGAACTCCTTTTATTGGCATATATGGTGAAAGTATGAGTTTTGTTTTATTGTTGTGGTTCTGCAACCAATGCAAAATCTTGTTGGATTTGTGACTTTTTGGATTGGTGTTTGCCCCGGGGAGGGGGTGGTGGCTTACATATGGTTGGTTGGCCCAAGGAAAGAGAGACCTGGCTTTCTCAAAGTTGGTGTGTTTAGCTGTAATTGTTATTATGGTACCTCTTTCCTTCTTTCACTGAATATTCTGAGCCTATATTAGAAAGGTGTTTCTGATTCTTCCAACAAATGAATGTTTTGACCAACTATTTGAGGCAGCCCAAGTTTGTTTTGTTTAAATGATTGAATCCACACGCATAATTCTGATTAAGGCAGATTTTTTTTTGGTTTTGGGGGGGGGGGGGGGGGGCAGTGTAGAGGCAAATATAGGTCATGGTTGCCATTCTGTGATGACCTTTGAAGCTGTCCTAGTATCATCTGTATTGCTAAGTACTGTTTATTCACTTATTACTGCAGGTTAAGCATGAAGAAACGCTTAGGCGTTTCAATGCTCGTATTGTGGGTGGAGAACTTGACCTCAACATTGATGCATTGAGAGAGAAGATCATTGGCCTTTTGAAGTTCTCTCCTGATAGTGAACTCATGCTGACATATGTTGACGAGGACAATGACATGGTAACGCTTGCTGATGATGAAGATTTGCGTGATGTGGTGAGGCAAGCCTTGAATCCCCTGAGGATTACTGTGAAGTTATGCAATGAAAAGAGTGGCAGGTCTTCTGCTAGAACTAGTGGAAATTCTACACCGTTGAGATCCCCCCGGTTGCAGCAATCTCCACTGAATCTGAACGCTAATGTTCTTTTAAAATCTGTACCAGAGCCAATCCGTCAAACAATCACAAAGATATGCACTGATGTGGCATCCAGAGGCTCTCCTTCGGGTCAGACACTTTCAGATCTTGTCCAATGTTTTTCAGAGGTGGGGTTGTCGTATCTGAATCAGTTATCAGATTTTCAGGCTGGTGCTAATACTAGTGTGCCGGGTGGGGCTCCTGAGTGTTCCACAAATGTTACTGCATCTCAAGATGCTGAGAATTCAATGGTTGATGGAGCTGCATCTGATGTTTTATCAAGTGTTGGATCTGAAAATCCATCCTCAAAAGGCAAGCAGGTCTTAGCGAACGTTGAATTGAAACGGCCAGAACCCAAAAATGACAGGGAGAACCCTGTCAACACTAACGGAGGTGTGAAGGCCTTAGCCAGGCAAGTTCCTGGATTGGAGGCTCTAAAGGCAGCTCTTGACGATGTTAATGCTAAACCACCCCACACAGTTCAGATTGATGTTAATAAGAAGAAAGAGGTTGATTGTCAGTCTGATGAAAATCTTTCGAGTGGGAAGGTTGTGGAGGTTGTGAACTTATCCTCATTGAGTGTCCCACCTGTTCCAACTGCTCTTGCTGGTGATAACAAGGAGGCCTCTGGTAAGCCCAACGAGTCAACTGGAACAAAGTCTATAAGTGCACCTGCTTTCCCAAGCTATCCTGCCAATTCAATGTGGTCTAACATGAATTCCCAGATTAAAGATTCTATTGGTGGACCAAAGAATGCATTCCTTGGAAACGCTTCAGGCCTAAATATGGTTCCGGGTCCCATGAATGAGTGTCCATTTACGGGAGTACCTTTAGGAAACAGCCCACCTGTTGCTCCACAGATTACTCCCAGTGTTGTCCAGCCTAGAAGGAACCTTGGGTTAAGTGATTGCCCTGGAATTGCTTTCCATCGTGGTGTACGTTGTGATGGCTGTGGGGTTCATCCAATTACTGGCCCCCGATTCAAGTCCAAAGTGTAAGAAGGATAACTCTTTTTACTTGATTCTGGTGAAAAAAGCTAATAATTTATGATATATAACCTTTGGCTTATGTTTCTGCAGGAAAGATGATTATGATTTGTGCAGTATCTGCTTCGCCCAAATGGGTTATGAAAATGAATATGTCAGAATTGATCGTCCTGTGGCCAATCGGCACTCTTATTTCAAGGGTGCATATGATTTCGTATGTAGTGTTATCTCCTGGAAGTTTTTATTAGCATCAACTTTTTTTTTTTTTTGAGCTTGACATCATTTTACCTAAATTGAAGATTTTGTCTTTTCCTTGTTCCATTTTTCCTCTCTTGATTCCAGCATAATCGGGTGCATCCTCCGGTACAGCCACCGGTCTTCAGGTGTGGTGGGGTCAAACCAGGTCGACCAAAACTTGACAGCCGCTTCATTCAGGATGTGAATATCCTGGATGGTACTATTATGGCACCATCAACTCCATTCACCAAGATCTGGCGGATGAGGAACAATGGTTCTGTTGTGTGGCCTCAGGGAACAAGCCTTGTTTGGATTGGAGGAGATAAGCTGAGTGATATATTTTCTGTTCAACTAGAGGTTGGTGATGATGTAATGTTTGCTCTGCTAGTTCAATTATCTTTGCCTAGTTGTTGATTTGCACTGGTAGTTGTTTTAGATATATCTCTTATCGGGGGTCAAAACTGTGCCAGATTGCTTCTGCTGGTATACCTGTCGACCAGGAACTTGACATTGCGGTTGATTTTGTTGCTCCTGATCATCCTGGTCGATACATTTCATACTGGAGGATGGTTTCTCCATCTGGTCATAAGTTTGGCCAGCGTGTTTGGGTTCTTGTCCAGGTCAGTGGAGCTATCATTATACTTATATTTTTTTTATAGTTATTACTGCTATGATTAGTTACATTTTTTATCCACAATGGGGCATTAGGTTGATGCTTCCATTAAGCAGCTGCAGCATGAAGGTTTTCGTGGGTTTAATTTGAATTTGCCACCTGTAAGTAACGGAATATCAGGCCCTGAAATTATTAATGTTAACGCTGAGCCTTTGGTGGAGGACAGCCTGCCTGAGCTGGACAACTCCAATGTAGCCATGAAGTTGGTGGAATCATTGGTTGATGCTTCAGCAGGGAGAGAACAGGAGTTGAACTTTCCCATTAATGATACCTTGCTGGTTGGTGGTGAGGCTGTATCAAAACCTGTTCCATCAGCAGAGGCAGCCCCTTCCTCGGTTTCTTATCCAATTATCGATCTGTCTGAGATTGCATTACCCTTGCCTGGTCCTTTACCATCGCCTGTCACTGTTGTGCAGACATCTGCTCTAGATGTCAAAGAAGAAGCCCAGACAGCTTCTCTAGATGTCGAAGAAGAAGCCCACGGAGAGGATTCCTTTACTAAATACGTCAAAGAACAAGAAGAGACCCTCCTTAAAGATCTAGAGGAGATGGGTTTCAAACAAGTTGACTTGAACAAGGAGATCCTGAGACTGAACGAGTATGACTTGGAGAAATCTGTGGACGATCTCTGTGACGTGGCAGGTTGGGATCCTATCCTTGAGGAGCTGTATGAGATGGTTAGTCTCTCTAGGGAAAGAGACTTCAGATTTAGTCTCTGACTCTTGTGTTTTGTGTTTTTATGTTTGTCTCTACATTGTTGTGCTCCATAAATATTCTTCCCATTGAATGCATATTGTTGTATGAATTGTGGGTGTAGGGTTTTTGTGATAGAGCAACAAACCAGAAACTTCTGAAGAAGAACAAGGGAAGCATCAAGCGTGTGGTCATGGACCTTCTTGCTGGAGAGCAGTAATTAATATTCCTAGTCAGCTTGCAGATGACTTGTGATATTATAAATAAATAAATTTAGTTGTAATGCCCTCTTTAGAGGTTTGAAGTTAGTAATTTGGATATTTTCGTTTTGTTATCTATGACGCTGGGAAACCTTTGGTACCATCTACTTTATTCGTGGAGTTCACTTGCATATGAAGTCTGTGTTTTGATATTTTCTGGCTTTTGTGATTGCTTTATTTTATTTTGTTCCTCTTCATTGTGGCCACTGGTGCGATGGCAGAGGCAAACTACTTTTATTTGAGTTTTACCGGTTTGGAATATCTGTCCTTCTCCTGTTTCTTCTGTTTTGTAACAGAATTTTTATTTGTTACAGCTCAAAGTTGGGGGATTTTGACTTGCATGATCTGCTTCTTGGATGCATGGTTAGATGAGGAAAATGGTTTAAATTTGTACCATTATTTGTTAAAGCCACCATTTTATCAAGTATTTTTACGAGGGAAAGTTCAGCTGTTTCTAATTCATGCTATAATAAATATCGACCACCGGTGTTTTAACATTACCCATTTAGTGTGGCTGGTAATCTAACGAGGACCTGCAAGAGTGAAGTTGAAGTTGCAAAGCTAATTATATTTATTGTAAACTACAGAACTGGTAGAACTGCACCCAACGGGCTGATTATATGTTATTCAACTGTGTTGATTTTTTCAATCAACAATAGCATTTTGACCATTTATATCTTCATCATCAATGGCATTTTGGGACTGGATGACTTGCAAGCTTCGTATGTGGTGACGTTTCTGATTTGTATTTTCATAGAAGCAATCGAATTTGCTTAACAAAAGTACAGGGACAATCTTGTGGGTCTTTAATTTTTCTTTGAGCTTTAATACATCCTTGATCAAGCTATAGTAAAATTTTAAAACAGAATTCTTAGGCTAACCAAGAGATGACTCAACTTACCCGTACTTCATCTTCCAAACTTTTTGTCTCAAAATGAGTCTGAGCTCGAGTCTCTTAAAGCAACTTCAGTCACTGCACAAACTGCAACTTGATGTCTGACAGATGATACTCTATTGTCGTCATACTGTAACATATTTTTCCACGAGGCAGAAACAAGTATAACTGCATAACACATGCTTCCACAAGGCACAAACGAAGATGAGGGGAAAGAAAACATTAAGCTAGGAACATAAACATAATCGCTAATGAATTATTGCCTAATCTCCTTATTTCAATTAATCCGTGTTTGTCAAATGCAACTATCAAAACTGATTACAGGAACATGAACCATCTATATATTCCCTAATTTTTCTATTGAAAGTTTATGATATAAATTTTGCTGCATTAACACTGTCTGTCCATATTCTAGGGTTTTTTGATATACTGGTCATAGTGCTAATAGGAGATTTAAGAAGACCGAGAAAACTAGTAAGCTTTTCACTATTGTGAGAGATGGAAGCTTCTTTGCCAATTTGTTCCTTATTTGAAGGCCAACTTGTAAAAGCTCTTTATATATAGCATCACTAGTAGTTTTTCAAGCTTACTTTCTGGTAGGGTGTGCACGGGTCGGATATCCGACCCGCATGAGGTATTTTCTGACTTGACCAGCTACATGCGGGTCAGGTAAAGTTGTAACCCGTATCCGTATTTGCATATGGAGATATTCGGCGGGTCGGATATTAGCATTTTTCGGGTCGTACCCGCATACTATTAAATTTGCTTCAAATCCTAAATAATCTAATAATAATTAGAGTGTCATTTATAACAAATATAAACTTAAATAACATATATTAAATCAAGTGTTACAAACCATGAATTTATCGCAAGCAATAAAGAAAATTTTAATTTTTTGAGACAGAGAAACATTGTACACACAAATATTATAACATAAACACCAACCATGTTTTTGAGGCAAAGAATAAAAAAAACACACAAGACAATTATCATAACTAAAGTTTATAGTACCGCATATTCAATTTTTACATTTCAATGTTGATAATGCTGTACTCCTTACTGCCTAGGATTACAAAATAAGAATAAAAGATATTGATATTAATATTAATAAAAAATAACAAATACTACATAGTTACTTCACATAATAATATCTAATAGCATATTACATAATAATAATAATATCACATAATAATATTACACAATAATATCACATATTAATATTAGGAAACCTTATAAGAATAAAAGATATTGATATTAATATCAATAAAAAATAACAAATACTACATAGTAATTTCACATAATAATATCTAATAGCATATTACATAGATAATAATAATATCACATAGTAATATTACATAATAATATCATATATTAATATTAGGAAACCTTATAAAATTATATCATTAACCCCATATGCGGGTCGGGTCGGGTACCCTGCCGGGTTTTAAAAATCATGATCCGTATCCGACCCGCTTAGTAGAGTAACCCGCATGTAATCCGTATCCGCTAAAATCCGCCGAGTCGGATACCTGCATTTTTCGGATCGGGTCCAGATCGGATCGGCCGAGTTTTCGGGTCACCGGGTCAACTTGCACACCCCTACTTTCTGGTTTTCACATAGTATCAAACAACTTCTAGAACACATTACCTCCCGTTTTTTACATTTTAAATGTTTAGTTTCTTGTTTTCACATAGAATCAAGTAACTTTCATCCTAATGATGAGTTTGAAATCACCAATCTTTACCACAGATAAACTAGTCTGTATTGTGAGTGAACCAGCTTTGATGGTGACTATTTTGGCAATTCCAATGATAGATTGAGTGGGAGAGTTGACATCTTTTACCCTACCCACAGACTCCTCAGGAACTGGGCCCAATCGTTTTATCTTGGTGCTTGAAAAGTCATTGTAGGTTGCCCTGTTATCAGCCAATGTTCAATTGACTTCCATTCATTTTTAGGTCTAGGTATGAGATTGTTGTTTTTGCCCATCATATGTCTAACCTGTTCGATCTCATCTCCTTTAGAGTTGATGTAGCTTTTTCGACCATGATTTGGCTACCCATTTTAGAGACTATATGCCCCTTCTGTCTAGTAACCGTTTTTACCTATAATTTATTAATCACCATTTCAATTTTTTTCGTAAGTGTTATCTTTGATTATGATTTTCCTATGGAATGCTCAATTGCATTGCTTCTATAGAAAATTGCCCCCATACTATCCTATAGATATTGATCCTCCAATTGCTTATATCTTTCCCTAAAGGCGGCTCCTCTTCTTGTTCTTATCGAACAATGCATTCAAAAGTTCCCGTTTTGGAGATTTGGCCATTAGGTGAAGGCCATTGCAAAGAAAGTACTCCGTTTATGTTCTGCATTTTGGTTGCTAGGGTTTCCACCCTTGGCTTGCCTAGTTTGGACACCATTCTACAATGTCAAGGGTCTGTCTACCCTCCCATTTTGAGTTCCTGGTCTACTGAGTCTATTGTTCCCTGACCTTCTGGAATGGGTGCTACACACAAGTTTGGTTTTGCTCTCAAACTTAGATTGGTGGTCAACCAAACTCTTAGCCTGTGCGATTATAGAGTCTAAATTCTCAACTTGCAACCGTTGTAATTTAGCTTTTAGCCTCGACTTCAGGCATTTCTTTAAAGAAAAAAAGCTTATCCTTTTCTGGAATATCCATAATGCTAAGTAGACATTTTTAAAAGCTATTCACATAGTCTTGGATAATACTTGTTTGCCTCATCTTGCATAAAGTTCGACAACCTTATTCCTTTACATTGTGTGCAAAGAACTGTTATTTTATAATCTATTTTAGCTCTTCCCATATGTTGGTCCCTGGGTTCCTTACCTGGATCGTAGTTTTTTGAGTACGCCATCATACTTTGGTGTCGCTTGAAAGGTACATGAATGCAGTAACTACCTTTGTAGCATCGTCTCGACATTTGTAGTTTCAAAGATCTGTATTATGTCAAAGAAGTTCTCTAACTCCCTTGCATCTTGTGCTATGCGAAAAGGGCTTTGATTTAGGAACTTTAGGTCTAGTCATGGCTCGCACCGCCCCTGGTGCATTGGGGCTTCCACTTGCAACTAGAGTATCTTTACCTCTGTATGAATCTTAGTCATTATTGCCCACAATTCTTGAAATGTGTTTGAGTTACCCGTGACCTTTCATGCAAGAGCCAGAGTTTCACAACCTGTCATTGAGCGGAGCCTTGTTCCCTTTCAAGTACTGTGCTTAGGTTATCTAGGTTTATCTCAACTTGATTAATTCGCTAGTCAAGAGAGGCAGCACTTTCATCCTCATCAACACAAAATGAGGTGAGATGCTGGATTGACTTTTTTAAGATAACAAGCCATTCTCACTGGGTAGCCATTTTTTTCGTTGTAGCAAAAGTCTTGGTACCGTACCAGTGCTCTGATACCGTCACAGGTCAAATTTTACCCACAAACAATATACAACAACTGACATCCCATACGCTTTCTAACTTAGACAACCTCAACGCATCACAAACACTATTATTGTTATTAAAAAGAGACTTAATAGAAAAATAGCTTTAAAGGCATAGTGGAATTGAATTCAACATTAATTTTATTGATTGAATACTAATTACTATAAAAGTAAAGCAAAAAACATATAATGGGTATGAGCTTCTCAATAGCAAACTTAATTGTTAAAGGTTGCTTGAGTTTGAGCCTCATGTAGTAGTCTTGGCACCAAAACCCTAAATGACAAGAGTTGATACTACTTTTACGAGGAAAATAGAAGGCTAGTCTATATACATTCAAAACTAACATCTCCATATTACATCATCAAACTAGTTACTGTGAATAATATCCCAAAAATATTTCAAACTGGTTACTGAGGGATGAGTTCCATGAGTTCCATGAGTTCCCTGGGTTGGCTACTTGGTTAGGTACCAGGAATGTGAGTTAATCTCAAGTTTGGGTTGAATTTTAAAATTTGTTTGCAATTGGGATGATTTTGAATGTTGTTTCCGGTTATAGGCACATCGCATTTTGGAAATGCGATGTCAAAATGTTTGCCAAAAGAAAATGCACTTTCGAAATACGTTGTCTAGTGGCGAGGGCCCTCAACTGACAACGCAACGAAATTTGGCGAAATCAAGGTGAAATCAAAACGGAATTTGCGAAATGAATCGACAACCTATTTTGGAAATGTGATGTCAATTGACAACGCAATTCCAAAATGTGTTGTCACTATTCCTTTTTTTTTTGTTTTTTGATGACATTGATTTTTTTTTTTTTTGTTTATTGACAACTTTGATTCTTAATTGAAAAAGTAAAAATTTTTAATTTGCATCCTTGTCTTAATCAAAAAAGCCTTATCATTCCTTTCTAATTTGCATTTTTGCCAGATTGTTGAAAGAGTTTTAAAAAATTTAGTCTTGCTCTTATTATACTCGTTGTAAATTATAGGGCTTGAACAGAGTTAAATTTTTTGTACTATGGTAACTTATAATTAGTTATTTTTTTTAACGTTTATGTCTATTTTGTATTTTTTTTAGGTTTATTTTTTTTATTTAGGATTTCAAAATTTTACACTTAAAGTGATGAATTTGGATATATCATTATAGGGATTAAAATATAGGATTAAGAATTATGTTATATTCGATCTTAAGGTTTAGGATATGTTAGAATATTAAGTTTTATATACGTTGAGTTTAGCGTAAATAAATTTACGAATGAATAATGGTAAAGTATAAAAATTAGATATAATGAGGAATATAATACAAAAATCGAGATCTAGTGCGGTGCTCCCAATGTGCCATGAGTCCCACAACCTGGAGGCCTACGAATTCTACGAGTTCTACGCGGTGCATCTACAGGTATCTGTCGGGATTCTGATTCTTGCTATAATGTCCTCAGCTTGTGAACTAAAACCTCCAAAGGGCACTGGTGAGGTCGAAATACCTGTAGTAGAAACTCGTGGCATGTATGACTCACTAAATGAAGCGAAAGGGAAAGTAGGCCGAATCTTGAGTCGGCACATAATAAGGCGGGGTAAAAGGGCACGACGTGCTAGGTGGCTGTGACGAGCCTTCACCGTGATAATATGACTGAGATGCACCATATGGAGTCGCTTGGGATGGACCTTCATCATGGTACGACTGAGATACATCATAAGGAGCCGCCTGGGATGGACCTTCACCAGTCGGCCAAGATGGACCTTCAGTCGGATCCATAAGTCGAACACGGCGACGACGTCCTCCACCATGCTGGCTTCCTCGAACATTCCGGGGAGTCCTTTGAATTCGACGAGCATCTACATGACCCTCAGCAACGTGAACAGGCAACGGTGGAGGACGATGTGAAAGGCGACTTAATTCTCCAGCCCCACGAAGTGCGTCATATGTCATATTCCGCATGATGCCCCAAACCTCAGCAGCTGCAGGCTCAGCATCTGGCAAGCTATCGACGGACAGGTAATGCATGCGTAATACCATGTCAGACTGCAAAAAAAAAAAAATGAAGAGTTAGATGCAATGTTTTTTAAGAAAATATTTTTGTAGGCATAGAATAAAGAAAATATTCTTGAATAACTTACCATATAATTCTCTCTTGAACCGTCACCTTGATAACCCTCAGGTTGAGCAGGTCGGCTGACTAGGATTAGAGACGTATAATACTGTCCTCTCTCGATACCAGCGTAAGTACTCATGAGATGGATATCTAGTATCCACTGCTGGACTGCCTGTAAATACTAGTGTTATGGCGTCCCATCCATGAATTGATAACTGTCGGTGTGTGATAGTCCAATCATTATTAGTTCGACCTCGTCGGTCTATTAAGTGCAACTGAGGCTGCATATCCATAAGCATCGACATGGGTATAATCTGCTCCAACCCAAACTGTCGTGAAACCCTATGTGGTAAGTGAGCCTCCACAAACTCCCAACAAATCAAATATGTTACTGACTGCCATATGCTACGACCAGCAGTGCAGTAATCTGGAAGCGTCGAAAGCACATTAGAGTATAGGTTGCCAAACGAACTGCAAACGATGCAATGAGAACTAAGTAATGACAATTTTATGAAATATTTGAATCAAAGATACATTAAAAATTTTAAAATAAAATTTTATACCTCCTCTGGTCGCAAGCTGTCAAGCTGATCACGAAACACCGATAATACATGCGTAGAAACCCTGTGAACATCAAACTGGACATCCCACCTAAAAAAATTTACTAAAACTAAGATAAAGTTATAAAAATATTTAAAGTGATCATGATAGACGAAATATAATTTTTCTTACCTGGATCCATAAGGTCCACGATGATCTGTGGAAGGCAATAGACGATCTGGCCGGATAGTGGGTAGTCGCTCCCATGCCCACAACTGCAATAGCACCAGTGCGCCAGTAATCTCCTGCGCCATATATGACGTGGCATCACACATGCAGCGGTATAATGTAGCTAGAACGGCTGAACCCCAACTATATCGTCTAGCAGACTCTAAATCCCAAGAAATGGTAGTAATCGTAACTGTACTAATGCACCTGATTTGTCAGATAATAAGTGTCCACCTAATAGGTACATGATGTAAATACGGGCGCGTTGTCTGCAATCTTCCTCAGAAGCATCATCTGACAAGTGTCTTTTAAGTGTAGCCTCTAAACACAGGATTCTTAGTCTAACTCCTAAAAAGTCTGATGCATCTGGAGTAAAACCGAGTAACTCCTGACACAAATAGATCCATTCATCAATAGAGCGTCGATCATCTATTCCAATTATTGGTTCATCATTAACAGGCAAACCCTAAAGGATCTCAATATCTTGTAACATGATAGTCATCTTTTCAACAAGCAACTGAAAAGTGTCGGTCTCTGATCGCAAATGCTTAACTAGAGTGGTCACCAGTGCATGGTCAATCCTAATATATCCGCACAATAGTACACCTTCAAATCCAACTAATCGAATATAATGCATGACACGATTTGGGACGGACAAGCGATACCATAATCGACTGTCACATTGCTTATAAACCAATTGTCTGTCTTCAATCGTTCCTTCAAATATAGCACATGCGCGATGCTGAGTTTCAGACTGTATGATCTCATGAATGTATAATCTCGGATATGGATAATGTGATGCCACTGGAGACTCAATAATCTACAAAGAAAACAATATTAAAATTTCATATTTGTGCATATGATACCAAAATAAATAAGATCGAAATATTATTATCCATGTTTGAAAGCTGAAAAAAAATAGACAAAGTAAAATTCGTAAATACTCTATTAATAATATAATCTAATGTCAGCAACAAAAATTAATATTTATAAAAAAAATCACAATTTGTTACACATACAATGTAAATTACATTAGAGATAATATTAATTCATATGTGGACAATTTCTCCTGTCATGGCTGGGCTGATGACATTGTTTGCATCTACGTGGTTCATCAGGTTACCATTGGTCCATCTCGTT
Organism: Mitragyna speciosa; assembly: GCA_024721245.1. Lineage (NCBI taxonomy): Eukaryota > Viridiplantae > Streptophyta > Magnoliopsida > Gentianales > Rubiaceae > Mitragyna > Mitragyna speciosa. The sequence continues at coordinate 8,463,110 of CM045566.1, read as the reverse complement.
CCAAATGCAGCTTGCTCGAACACATCCTAGATGATGGTCTACAAATTGGTTATTATCAGCTTGTATCTCTTAATTCGGCTCTGTCCAATAATCAGAGTGAGGCAAAGAATAGAAATTGCTCGAATATTGTGAAATACGTATATTTCGCGCATACATAGGGTCAAAAAGCAAATAGGGATCTATACTTCTCTGTCTACAAACAACCATGACATGTCAACATGCCAATTTGAACATTTGTCATTTACCGCATGTGTATGTCCTCTCGTGATAATTAATCGTATGCAGATTGCTGCCCCTATTATGCAATTCGCGGTGAGTTATAACTGCGTACACGCCATTGGAAACGTCAAATTCTCGAACTCTATGTCTTTGCCCCTTTGATTTGCCTTTATATTTTTTTTCAAATTCTCGATGGGAATGGGTATTGATAATGTGCTGTCTGTTCCCCGTTCTCATTGAAGAGCTTCCCCGTTCGTTGAAATGTCAGATCAATGCATGCTTTAATGGGTATTTGTCTCATTCCCCGCAAGATGTTATTGTAACTTTCGAAGATATTTGTAATAGTAATACCCCAACGATGACCGCCATAATGTACAAGAGACCACTTCTTTATATTGATATGTTTGAGATATTCTCAAGTCTCTCGATCATGACGTTTTAGTAACATCTTGCTCTCATTTCAATTGCGCATCTGTTTGGCATACCCAAGTGACCATACAAAATTTTTTAACTTTGTTCTTCTAAATCTGGTCATTAAATTACTGTGAACATGCCGAAGACAAAACCTGTGGTACATGAATGACTCCCGCAGGTACTCTGCATTTTTCATGGCATTAATTTTACTATCGTGTTTGTCAGAGATAATGCAAATTGGCTTCCGACCGTGCATAATGTGCTGATAGAATTGTTGCAAAAACCAGCCCCAAATCACATTTGTTTCCACATCGACAATTGCATATGATAGAGTTAATATGCGATTGTCTACATTCATCATCATTGCCACAAGTAACTTTCTTTTGTATTCACTACACAAGTAGGTACCATCGATACACACAACAAGGTTGCACACAGAGAAAGCATCTATTATTGGACCAAAAGCCTAAAATATATACCTAAAAACGTTGACATTCTAAGAACTGCAAAAATGATGAAAAAACTTTACTACAATACTGGGATTATATTGGACCAAAGCACTGATATATTTAGGTAACACAGTAAAATTTGAATTCCAGTCACCATATACTATCTAAATAGCCTTCCTACGATCGTACCAACCCTTCTTGTAGGATATGTTAATGTGTAGGGGTTTCTTGATATCATCCATTATGTTCTTCATCCTGTACCCAAGATCAATCTCAATTGAGTGCATTATCTGACGCGCAATCACTGCAGATGACAAACTTCGATTATTGTTGCCCTACGATGAGGTGAGACATATGTGATCATTTACCCATTTGGTGATTTTTCACATTCCCTGTGATTTCTTATAAAGTGCCCGAACACACCAGTCACAATTGTTGTAATTCGATGCAGCCGATGTAGCAGGAGTATCACGAGCAAATTTGCATTTGGCCTCCCACGTCCTCTTCTTACTTTCCACCGCTCTCTGAACTCCCTATTTTGCCGTATTGATCACAGTCTTATTGTCCCTGCCAGTTATTTCTTGCATTCAAAAATCTTATGTAATCCAAAGTTGGGGTTTTCCTCGCAATACATGTATATCTGTTTCGTATCTTATATATCGGTTGGATCGTAATCTGATTAATACCAAGATCATCAAAAAATGACAATCCAGCTGGAATATACTCTCCCGGAGGTAGCTCTAGTGGGACCACATTTTGTTGCATTTCAGTCGAAGTTTCAAGTTCATTTTAGTAATTTTGGCTTTGAGTCTCGCTAAAATGTTGTGGATCATATTGGTATATATGGTCGCCAACATCAATTTTCAAGTTATTATCAGATTCAGGAGATAACATATTCTCTGATTAGACATCATCATTGTCATTATTTGATGATGAACTATCAGATCGTTCTAATCTTTCCTTAGATTGCACCAATTTTTCTACGGGATTATCGAACCGAGAGCTATTATAACTGGTGCTAGGGATAGAATTGATACCATGTATCGGCGTTTCCCCAATGCCACTATAAAAATGCATGCCGGATGTACCACATTGTTCCTCTAACTGATGGCCCTGCTACTCATAACTCTGTAATAGTGTGTATGTATTTGCCACGCCGGATGACACCATTGAACTGTTATAATGGGAAGGATACAGAACATATGACGAGTTTTGTGGATGTAAAAATGGATTTAGCAAAGACATCATAAGACCGCTATTATTGATCCCCTAGTCAGCTTGTGCGAGAGGTGCTTCAACAATTTCCTTTGTTTGGATATAAAATTCAGTGGCATAGCCTTCCAGAGCATCGTTCAAGTTATAAATTATCTCCAATGTATCGTCGTTCATTACCGGAAGTTCACTAAACGTCGAGGAGCCACATGGACATTTTACGATAATATTCAACTTGAAGCGACTCCTTTCCAATCTTATGTAATGATATATCTTCTCCAACAACTCATCGTAACTAATTCTATATTTGAGTATGAACCCGGTGTTACAACGTTGTGGCTCGTAATGTAATCCTCTTTCGTATCGTATTTCACCTCTCCTGTATAGTATAACTCCAAAAGGACGAGTTAAAAATATCTTCCTGTTTATAATGTGATGAATATATTACATAATTTTTTCTTACTTATTATGCAATAATTCTTAACTTCAAAGTATTTCAATAAATATCTAATTTATGTAATATATCAATAATTAGTATTTTAATAGTTATCTAAACTAATTTGTAATGGAGTTCAAAATTCCACAACCACATATGCCTTTTGTTACTGTTTTTACTAGATATTTCTTTTTTGGGGCAAGCAATTTACCTATGGTGGTTATTGTAAAAGAATATATTGGGCCAAAGTTTATTTGTAGGAGATTTCATCTTCGAAAAGTAAACTAGCTCTAAATCTTATTCGATTGGATTTGATTAGTTAATGAACTAACTTTGAATATGAGTCGAACTTGAATATGAATATCAATATAATTTGGTTCTCATTTCAACCCTAACCATAGTTTCCTTGTAATGACATTTTATAAAGTTACAACAAAATTACTAAATTTATGAAATTTAAGTTTCTATTTTTTTTGAGAGAAAAAACTTAAATTTCTTATTTTCTTAGTTGCGTGTGAATGGCTGTTTCCCCAAAATATATATTTCATAAATTTCAAAGTTCCTCGACGTATAAATTTGAAATTCTATCAAACACAAACAAAAGTATGTAATTTGCTCCATTGTAATCCTAAAGATTGTTTGTCTATAGTATTGTCAGAAAAAAGAAATCCTATTTTAGTTTCTCCACTTTCAATTTGTCTAAAGTTCAAGTGATATTTACTCTATATAATTACAGTTATATTTTTACCTATCTAAAAATCAACATTTATGACTAACCAATCACGACCGGTCAAGTGAAAAATCTAGCAATTGGGGTAGTAATAAATAATATCTTTATCTTAGCAATTTGCTTGTACTATGTAAATACAATAAAAAATAATTGGTTCTGCTATTTGCAACACATAATGTATCTAGACATTGAAATATATCATCAAATAATCTATATGAGGGCATGAATCTAGCATAATTAAAATGGTGCATATCTAATTTATCACCTAAAAACATATAGTACACTGGTTAATTTTTTATAATATGCCTGGAATTTTACTAAACTTTCTATTTAAGTACCATAAGTTTATACATATTTTCAACCTTTTGGAAAGAAAATTTAATTGTGAATAATGGCTTTTACGTTTGATTATAATCAACTTTAGAGCGATATGGAAACATTAGTAAAATGTAACTCCATTTAAACTGTTGAACCATTTTTTGTATTTTAAAAAAAGATCTAGATGGAAGAAAAAGAAGGAAAATTAGTTTGCACATGGACACGAGGCCAAAATACATTATCCTTATAAACATGAAAAGTCTATGTGCCGGTACCAAGTAAACCTAAATAATTTACAATTAATAACTAAATTAAAGTTAAGAAATCTGACCTAGATATTTAGAGAATTTGAGGATGTGAGATAAACTGGAGAAGTCCAACTGTTGAAGTCATGGTGAGAAAAATGTTCTCCGAAATGGGAAGAATGGCCTTCACAAGGGAAATGCATTGTTGATGAAAGAATGGCTTTGCTGTTGAAGTAGGCTGAGTCAAATGTTCTTGCTTCTTGCTTTCATTTTTCCAATGTTTGCTTGCTAAGCCTTCCCTTAAACTTCCATCAAGTAATCTATCACCCAGTAAACTTCCACCTCAAACTTCCACCTAAACTTCCACCAAGTGTCCAATTCTATGCTTACAACAGAAATAGGAGCTGGAAAAAATTGCTCCGCTAGAATGGGAAGAAGAAAGAATGCTTTGATGATTGAATTGATGAAGAAAGAATTGCTTTAGCTGGGGATTTAAAGCAAATGACAGCGCAATTTGGAATTGCACTGTCACATTCAGTTCACGAGACAATGCAATTCTAAATTGCACTGTCAGTTCACGAGATAGCGCAATTGAATTGTGCTGTTAGTTCATGAGATGCGAGATAGTGCAATTCCAAATTGCACTGTCAGTTCACGTTATGCTGTCTGATAGTGCAATTCACAAATGCACTGTCGGATAACTCTTAAAAAAAAGAAAAATATTTTGACAACGCAATTTCAAATTGCGATGAATCCAGAACAAAAAACGCCATTCAAAATCATCCCAATTGCAGACAAATTTTAAAATCCAACCCAAACTTGGGATTAACTCCCGGGAATGTAGCTGGCACCTTGGCTAGCACATCAAGTAGTCGTTGTTAGTTGCTCAACATGTTAGGTCCAGCATTGGTGCTTTGGATGTGAGCTTGCATTCTGTGTTAGCTCATGAACAACTTCACGGCATGAACGTGCACGGAGTGCAAGTTGGTAGAATGAATGGGCGTAGACACCGACATAGACATGGCCTGACACATAGGCATGTTAAGCACAGAGAGGGACGAGCGCGCAGATACAATTATAGCATCCGATACAATGATAGAGACGAACGGGTGCTCAGATAAAAGAGTGCAAACTTGATTAACAAACCCTGTGTCCATCTACAAACATTTATGTACTTGTCCAAGAGTTCAACTTAGATTTGCAGATTTGGAGGATCTAAGGAGTTTAAGTCATCCATTAAATCACAGGCCAAATCAAGAGATGACCTCGTGGTAGGCTTGTCAACGAGTTGAGTTTAGGACGGAATGGAATATTCGGACCCAAACCCCACCAAGAAAAAAAAGTTCCAAACCTAGAACTGTGTATCCAACGGGTCCAGCCTTTCATTCCTGGATCTAGACCCGATTGGGTTCGGAACTAGGTCGGGTAAAGCCACAAACACTGCTAGGTCAAAAGAATGGAGAAAACACGGTCAAATTTCAAGTTTCAAAAAGCATTAAACAACCAAGGAACCAAACATTAAATAATACCTGCACCCCTCGCCTCTCTCTCAAAAAAAAAAAAAAAGCTAAAAAAGGAAAGCAAGAAGGAAAAAGAAAGAACAAGAGACACACCTACACTCCTATCCAAAGAGATTTAACCTTTCTTAATATTGTCATCTTTTATTCCACCTTTCAAAAAGATAAATCACCGATACAAAAACTTGTAAAACTTTTAAACTCGAATAAAATCCTAAAAATTTCAAAAAAAAGAAAATCACACATAACAAACTGAGGAGAACCAATTTACTCCTACAAAACATGACAATTTACAAACAAATGAAGCTGGTAATTACTAAGGAGCATAGAACTCAATGAGGGTGCCGCGATTTTGACCGACCTCTTTCTCAAATTCTTCTCTGTTAAAATGACGACTCGACCAAAGCTAATGCGGAGAAGAAGAAAAAACCTAGGGTTGCAAAAACTATAGAGAGCCCATGACTCAATATTGTTTTATGATGAATTAATGCAAGAAATATTACCAATAGCAGAAGTTCCTCATTAGTAAGAGTTTTTTTGGGTACGTGTGTGTGTGTATGTATGTATATAAAGGGTACATGTCCGAGTCAAGTCAGAATTAAATATTTCAGATCCGGACTTGTTTTTAGTAGAGAAATACGGGTTTGGGTTTGGAAAAACGAAACTATATATCTATCCAAATATGAAAAAACATAGCAGATCTGAGTTGGGTTTGGGTCTAAACTCGATCCATTGATAGGCCTACGGAAGTAAAATGCATTTTATACATTAGTTGTAAAATCATTATTATATTTAAATATGATTTATCAAGGTAATGCAAGAGTAAAAGATTATTTTTAAAGTGAAAAATAAGTGAATAAATTGAGGCTAATACTACATAAGGGATTAAAAAAATCAATTTTGTTCCAAAAAAATCATAGTCCGACAATTTCATTTCACTAATATAAATATCTTTCTTCAATAAATGCTCAGAAACATTTTGCAGCACCTAAAAATTCATTTCCCTAATAAAAAGTATATAAATATCGTTCTTCTATAAATTTTAAATTGGATCAACCAATAAAATTATTCGAAGTAAGTCATTTCGTGTGGATAGCACAAGGAAAGCTTCACACGAGAAGGTCTAAATGCTTACAATTTTTTGTAAATTATTATACCACAAGTGGCAGAAATATAATTTGTTAATATAAAAATGTTCTATACGACGGTCCATAAAAATTAATGCATTGGCTAAAAAGCTAGAACTTGAATAATTCTATACTCGCAATGCCACTAAGGCCTCAGCATTTGTTAAACCTCAAAATTAGTTCGAGCATATCTCGAACACATAATTGTTAGAGAGACTTTAAAATTTTTGTTAAAAATAAAAAAATTAAATCTAGCTACCTAGACCAAAATCGAGCACGTCAGTCTCGCCGCCAACTTCACGAAACAAGGGCCTGGTGATGTCGAGCGAGGCCCCAAATCCCACGCATTCTTCCGCCTCCATCTCACCTCACGCACAAGTCTCAAAACAGGTATATACCAATACAAAAGCCTCTCAATCTTCTTCTTTTCCTTTGCTCGCTTCAGCAACAGCAACAATAACAAGAAGTTGCTGGAGCGAACAGACACATCGCTTTCATCCCCTGCATCCCTAGAAATGGTCAAGTCCCTTAATCACCATTGCCTTTCAAATCTCATTCACCTCCGCTGTAGTATTCATTTTAGGCGGTTTCCTCATCTGGGTTGTGTTTATTATTCATCAAGACCCAGTCTTTCTTCAGCAAAATCTGGAAATTGTCAGCAGGAGAAGCATCAAATCCATCCAAACTTAGTCCTCACAATTTGTGATATCTTGTCCAATCAATCGATCCCGTGGCAGAAAAGCTCTCAGCTTAAGGCGTTGAGCCCCAAAATCAAACCCCATCACGTGGTTAAGATTATTGATACTTATAGGATAAGTACTGAGTCTGTTTTGCAATTCTTTTATTGGGTTTCTAAGAGGCATTTTTACAAACACGATGTGAACTGTTGTTTGGCAATGTTGAATAGGCTTCTTTTTTATCAAAATTTTGCTGCTGCTGATCATGTTAGGATTTTGTTGATTAAGGCTTGTAGAAATGAGGAGGAGATGAAATGGGTTTTGGGATTTTTGAATGGAATCAGCAAAAATGGTTTTGGGTATGCATTGTACAGTTTTAATACTTTGTTGATTCAATTAGGTAAGTTTGATATGGTTGAAGCAGCTCAGAATGCGTATGAGGAGATTTTGAGTAGTCGAATCGAGCCAAGTTTATTGACTTTTAACACAATGATAAATATTTTATGTAAGAAGGGGAAGGTTCAAGAGGCTGAGTTGGTTTTGAGTAGGATGCATCAGTGTGAAATCAGCCCAGATGTGTTCACTTATACGTCTCTGATTCTTGGGCATTGTCGGAATGGGAAACTGGACAAGGCATATGAGGTTTTTGATAGGATGTTGAAGGATGGAATTGATCCGAATTCCGTTACTTATACAACTCTGATTAATGGGCTTTGTAACGGGGGGAGGGTGGATGAGGCATTGGACATGCTTGAGGAAATGATTGAGAAAGGTATTGAACCTACTGTATACACATACACAGTACCAATTACAGCTTTGTGTGATGTTGGGCGTGTCAAGGAAGCTGTTGACCTTGTTGTTACCATGAAGAGAAGGGGCTGCATGCCAAATACCCAAACTTATACAGCTCTTATTAGTGGTTTGGCTGGATCTGGTCAACTTGAGTTGGCAATGGGATTGTACCACAAGATGCTGAGGGAAGGTCTGGTCCCAACGGTTGTCACATATAATGCATTGATAAATGAATTGTGTGAAGCAGGCAAATTAGAAGTTGCTTTGATAGTTTTTCGCTGGATGGAGAGTCATGGTTATTCGCCTAACACAGAGACCTTCAATGCAGTTATAAAAGGATTTTGCACGGTCCAAAATATGGAGAAGTCAATGGTCTTATTTCAGGAGATGTTGAATGTTGGTCCTCCTCCAACAAAGGTTACATATAACATGCTAATTAATGGATATCTCCAACAGCATTCTTTGAATAATGCTTGGAGATTGTTTGATATGATGAAGGGGAATGGATGCGACCCTGATGAATGGACCTATGCCATACTTGTTTCGGGGTTGTGCAAAGGGGGAAAACTCGAATTAGCTTCAAATCTATTCGAGGATATGATGAAACAAGGTTTGAATCCAAATCAAGTGAACTACACTTCTTTGATTGATGGCCTTTGTAAAGATGGGAAAATAGATGCAGCATTGGCTTTGCTCAAAAGGATGCAGGACAATGGTTGCAATCCGAACATTGAAACTTATAATGCAGTTCTGAATGGCTTGTCTAAGGGGGATATGCTCTCTGAAGCAAAGAAACTGCATGATAAGCTGTTGGAAAGTGGGCTATTACCCAATGTAATTACCTACTCAACATTAATTGATGGACTCTGCAAGAATCATAGGACAGATCTTGCATTGAAGATTTTCCATGAAATGGAGAAAAGAAATTGCACGCCAAATTTGTATACTTATAGTTCACTTATCCATGGCTTATGCTTGGAAGCCCAGGTTGTTGAGGCTCAAGTACTGCTTGAAGAAATGGAGACGAAAGGATTGGCTCCTGATCTGGTAATTTATACTTCAATGATTGATGGATTCATAAAGGCAGGTAGACTAAACCATGCATTCTTTCTTCTTTGCCGGATGATTAATGCAGGCTGCCAACCAAATTATCGAACCTACATTGTGTTGGTCAAAGGTTTACAAAGGGAGTGCCAGTTGATGGAGGAAAAAGTTGCTGCCCAACATGAGACCATTTACACCTGCAGTTCCAATGAGAAGGATGTGAGGCTTGAACATTTTTTAAGTCTCTTGGATAGGATGTCAGATTATGGGTGTGAACCTAGTCTCGATACGTATACTACCTTAGTTATGGGCTTGTGTAAAGAAGGCAAAAGTTATGAGGCGGACCAGTTGGTTAATTATATGAAAAATAAAGGCTTGACTCCTAACAATGCAATACTTTGTTCTCTCATAGGCTCTTATTGCAGGAATTTGAGAGTTAATTCTGCTTTAGATATATTTAACTCGCTGATTATTAGTGGTTTTACGCCCCCTCTGTCAATCTACAGAGCCCTAATCTGCACTCTATGCAAAACAAGCCGGGCAAAAGAGGCTGAAACTTTGTTTGAAAGTATGCTTGAGAAACAATGGAATAGTGATGAGATTGTCTGGTCCATATTAATAGATGGCTTAATTAAAGAGGGGGAAGCAGATGTTAGCATGAAGCTTCTTCACGTAATGAACTCCAAGAATTGCACCTTTAATCACCAAACTTGTATGAATTTGGCTAGTGAGTTTTTCAAATTAGGCATTTCGATGGATAAAAACAAAATTTCTGAAATACTGGGGATCCATGGAGAAAAAAGATTGGGTGAGATCATGTGAATTGAGCTCATTTAGCCAACTGGACCAGGCAGCAGATTTTGATTCCACTATGCTGTCTCATGGACACTGTGGATTATTATCAATACACCAGATGAAGTGGCATGTGTTTCTCGAGCAACAAAATTGTGAGCTGCAGCTTCTCAAAAGAGTTAAGTGTAAGCAGATAAAGCTCTTCTATGTATATAATTGCATGAAGGTGTGGGACTAGAGCTCTAAAGGAATTTCTGAAAGTCAACATATTTTCTTTTTAAGTAATCATCTGATTCATTTTGTTACTGATAACAGAGTTCTGAAAATATTTATAGTGAAAATCAACCAAACTTTGAATTTAGAACTTTGATTGTGATTCTCAGTGCCATAGTTTCTCCATTTTTACATTTAGTTTTTAATTGTTCTTACCAGAATCAAATGGTTAGATACATTTACAGGAGATTGCTTTCGCCGGTTTCTTGCGTACTAGATTCTTTTCTTTTGCGGTGGATATATTGCTCCTTCCAGGTTATGCAAGTTTTCTTTTGTTCCATTGTGCTTACTGACAATGATACGCTAATATGGTTGGTTACCTTTTATTTTGTACTATGGTATTAGATGCGGTGATTTCACTAAATCATGTGAGAAGATTAAATAGGCAGTAGAAAAAGCTGACACCTTATTGGTATCTTTTATGACAAAATTGCTCGTCACTGATATCATTTAAATATTTTCTAATTTTGATGTCTCTTTCTTGTCATTTCTCTATGTGTGCAGCATATCTTCTGTCGTGTATAATCTTTCAAAATTGGCGCATAATCTGCATTCTTTAATTTCTGTCATGCTCTAAGTGGAATATTCTGTTGGTCACTTGAATCTTTTGAACTGTTTTGGTGCTATTGCATTCGAACCTTCAGCAAACGCAGAGATAGACTGGCAATATTGTAAAATCAGCAACCCAGCATGCCTATTACTGGTTTGGGGTTATGTAAGTATCTCACTAATGGTCTCTGGATAATCTCTGCAATATATTTCAATATCATGGTCAAACAAGGGAAAACTTTATTAACTCCCATTCTCTTCATTGTGCCAATGGGAAGTAGTAACATTGCAAGTGTAAGGGGAAGCCTGCTTGATGAACACAACCTTCCATTTTCTTCTACTTTTTGGTCATTTAGCAGGGGTTTTATGATTTTTTATTGGGTGGTCATAAACAGTTATTCCACGTCCTGTCATAACATTAAATTTATAGTTTTGCATGTACATATCCGTGATTTAAAAATCATGGACAAGAAAATATGTCAAGTCTTTGGCTAGGTTCTATTTTGGGTACAGTTTTAGGTGAGGCTTTCTGCCATAGAATCATCAATGGGAGATAGTACTGCCTCAAATTTTATCTTTACAACAAGGTGAAATAGATGTGGTCACCATCAAGATTTTTCCTTGATTTGTTAATTTATTACTTGGCTGATACTCACGTATCTGCTGATGGAAATGACAATAGCTTACAAATAGACGTCCTGGATCACCTGCTTACTTTTATCTGTCTATGCCTTCTATTTGGTTAACAAATAGACATCCTTTCTCCAGGTTTTGATTTACTTTGCAAACTCAGTTGTGTCAACGCACTTCATGATACGAGATGAGTTCAGCACAGAGAGAACACTCTCTGGTTACTACATCACTGTACTCTGTGCATGTGCACTGGCACTCGCTCATGTTCATGTTCTATGTATGGGTTATTGTGTTTCTGCAACTGTTCAATTTCTTGTTGGGCTTTGCTTATGTGAAATGTCTTTTCTTCAATGAGTTCTCATTCTATCTACAGTAGCTGGATTATATATTTTTCTCATTGCTTGCACTGAAAGAAATGAAGAAGTTTAATCTTCTCAGATGCTGAACTTTTGGCTGAGCTAGTACAATATAAGTGACAAATAAATATCGCTGCCATGCATACTTATAATAACCTCCCGCTGGTTTACTGTCTTTTTTTTTTTTTTTGGCTCAGGGTTCTGTCCCTTTATGTGTATGTTCATGTTTAATGTGCAAGTGTAAATTTTGAAAGTATGAGTTTATGGAAAGGCAAAAAGTGTATGTTCTCAACAATTTTACCCAATGAACAACCTCTTATTGGATACTGATCTTCTTAGTTAATGTCACTCTTTCTTTGTAAAATTTTTTATATGGTTTCCCCATGTTAATCTTGACTATGCTAATCACAGACTTGGCATGAAATTCAATTGGATAAAAGAAGATGGGAAGTTTGGAGAAGCGCTTGTAATATTTCCTTCTGTTTAGATCGGCCTTTCCCCATCTAAATTTATGTACCTACACCACCCTGTGGTCCAACTCCACAAGCTCGGTGCTTCCCTCGTCTTCACAACTCCTAGGTATTGATCATCTCTGGCAATACTCCACACCCGCAAGCACGGGGTCCAGGGCTTACCTTTACCTTTACAAAATGAGTTTGAATGTGTGCTGATCATTTGTTTGTTAGAGAGAATTCGACTTTTGTTGCTAAAAGATGTTACTTTCTGGTTATGAAACAGTAATAATTGAACCATTTTAAACGCAACTTAGTGGGATTATTTTTGTCCCGTCTAGAGCACTGTGTATTGTAGAATTGATAAGCTTTGAGGTGGATATAGTGACTGATGTGACATGTAAGGATGAGATGTATGAATATATTGCAAATTGGAGATGATTCCAATTTACTTTTTGTTTTGTGATTTTCACTACTTAAGTTACATGTACTTCCTTGAGTTGGGCCTTAACAGGAGTGCAGTCAAATTTTGAGATTTTGAAACTTTTCTTCAAGGAATCAGTTAGATGTAATTTTTATGGAGAATATATACTATAATTTTGATCTGAATTTCGTCTTCTAGGACTTAGCAATAACATTCACTGCCCTGAATTTTAATGTATTTTTTTCTTGAATAATACCTTGTTGGTAGGTGTTGGATGGTGTTTATCAATCCCTATTTTGCAGTGATCTGTCTGGCATCAGCTATTATCCTCTCCTCAACCATGTCCAGTGAGTCTTGCTCTGATATCTGCTCGAGATGCAAGAGAAAACATGCTGAGGCCTTGAAGGTCTTGAAGAGATCGGTTTTAACCTAGTTGATTTCGCAGAGATCCTGGACGACTTATTAGATTATTGACTGGACGAGCTTGGTGGTTAGTCTGAATAGAGATCTTTAGAAGACTAAGATCTGAAATCTTTGGGTTAATTATAGGAAAAGGTAGCATATTATACTGCTATGATCAGGGAGTTCTAAAATAGTGTATGTCCCAAGAGATTTTGGAACAATTAATGTCTAGCAAAAAAGGTATTGCTAGACTCTTTTTCTAAAAGTGGACTGTCTTTTTGGTCCAGAGATGGGGTTCATATCACCTTGAACATGCACACAAGTGTGTTAATAGACTGTTAGCCAGCAATATTTGATCATGTTATTGTGATTTTATCTGCCAAAGAATTGCTTGAGTTCATGGTAATACTTTCCTGAGGTTTTCCTGGCTGTAAACAAACATGATGAGATCAGTTGTTCTGTTGGTATTTTTATGCTGATTTTGTTTTTCTTTTCATTTTTAGTCCAATCGTTTATATTCTGTCTTGCTATATCTTCAAGCCAATAGAAGTGCTTCCTTTGATGTTACAGGAATTGTTTTATATTGAATATGTGACATCTGAGGAAAATAGATATGAAGTTAATTTCTTGTCATCCCTCTGGATAACTGCTCAAGCAGTGCGACTTATCATGGGAAAGGGAAGAGAAGAGAAGAGAAGAGAAGAGAAATCTGTAAAAGTTGTGGAAAATGGTCCACTTATCTGAAGTTCAAGTTGAAGTAAAGTGTATTCTGGCCCTTAAAGTTTGCTGTATTTTTTGCTTACAAGGTTATTCCAATTTTGTTCTCTCCATCATCTTTCCCTCTTAATGTCCTTAGCAAAATTCATATTTGTTATGTGTCGGTTTTTGCAGATAGCAGGTATGAATTGTGTGTAATAACTGCGATGACCGTACTGAGCTTTTGTTCCATATGATTGGAAAAGTGCAGCCAGGATACCTACGCCTAGAAGCATTTCAGTTGGTTGGATTGGTGGAGCCGCAATAATGATTACTGACTAGGAGGCAGTTTGTCTTTTATTTGTCTTTTAATATCTTCTCAATCCAATCCAAGAAGAAAAGAGTAATTCCCCCTTAATTGTGTATGGTTGAAGTTTCATCTTAGGGTGTCAAACTGTGGGACCAGGTAATGCAATCCCGTGAGAAGACAAAAACTTTCTTTGACTTGTGTTGTTAGAGGAGGATTCATGAGATAATGTAAAAGTGACATATGTTGAAGGGAAAAAAGAAAGAAAACAAAAAAAAAAAGAAGGGAATTGTTTGTAATCGCACTCAGTTTTGACCCTCACCTTCGTTACTTGATCATTCTTTTATGGCATGATAATCAGTTTGAAACATATACAATGCAAATTTTGCTCTTAATAGGTGTCATCATCTATATTTGTATGCTTCCATAATTTGAAGGTATTGTGGCCTTTGTAGCAATACTTAACCCTGTGATCCAACAAGTGATCAAAGATCAAAGACCTGCACCTGATAAGCCAATCCAGGGGCATTCAGTTCAAAAATTTAGAATGATCGACCATGACAAAACTGTTTTGCCTATGTGTTGACTGATCATCAGGAAGGTTAGAGACCGCACACTGAGTCCTCAACTAGCTTGCAACTGGTCACAGTGGAATATCTCCCCCAATCTTCATTATTTACTTTCTCCAGAAAAAATTCCCAAAACTGAACTTCTGATTACCAAGTACAGGAAGGATATCCATGGTCCTTTCAGTAAAAAATGTGAAGTTCCGGAGGGTATATTCAGGCTCTTCGATTATTAGATTTTCATGTCATTGAATAGCTCAAGAAATTTATTGTGATACCCTGTCTCATATGAAAAAAGTGAAGTAACATGAACCAATGTATAAGTTGAGTTTAAGCATTCAAGTCCAATTTAGGATATCCATTTTGGGTTAGCGAGGACGGAGCCCAAATAGTTGGACTTGACTGCTCAGACTCTGGTCACGCATTGGGCTTGCGAGCCCGGAATGTGACAGAATGGTATCAGAGCGAATCTCATGTAGTCTCTGCATGGGGTGAGACTGAACCTATGGAATTGAGCCGAACTACGCTAGGAAGTGGAGGAATTAAGTGCTGTGCGGGGCTAACTGCTACGTCGACCTAAGGGCGAGAGCCACCTCTAGAGCCCGTACGAGCCACCTTTAGAATTCGACACAACCAAGTGGACAGTCCGGATTATGATATGGATTGGGCTTTGCGAGGACGCAAAACCTAATAAGGAAGGGTGAATGTGATACCCTGTCCCACATCGAAAAAGTGAAGTAACATGAACCAATGTATAAGTTGAGTCTAAATACTCAAGTCCTACTTAAGATATCCATTTTGAGCTAGCGAGGACGGAGCCCAAATAGTTGGATTTAACTGCTCAGACTCTGGTCACGCGCTGGGCTTGCGGGCCCAGAGCGTGATAGAATGGTATCAGAGCAAACCTTGTGTGGTCTCTGCATGGGGTGAGACTGAGCTTATGGTATTGGGCCAGACTATGCAAGGAAGTGGAGGAACTAAGTGCTGTGCGGGGCTAAGTGCTACGTCGACTTAAGGGCAGGGGCCACCTCTAGAGCCCGTACGAGTCACCTCTAGAATCCAACACAACCAAGTGGACAGTCCGAATATGAATTAGGTTTTGCGAGGACGCAAAGGCCTAAAGAAGGGGTGAATGTAATATCCCATATCGGTGGGAGAAAGGAAAAGTAAATAGTATATAACATCCTACGTTTGGCCTACTAAATAATTGGGTTTAAGCATTTTGAGCCCGTGGTTTAAAGCTCAAAAGTTATTGGGTTAGCTCAGACGGGGGATGTTACGAATGGTATCAGAGTGAACCTCGTGTGGTCTCTGCACAGGGTGAGATTGGGCTTATGGTATTGAGCCAGACTACGCTAGGAAATGGAGGAACTAAGTGCTGTGCGGGGCTAAATGCTACGTCGACCTAAAGGCGGGAGTCACCTCTAGAGCCCGTACGAGCCACCTCTAGAATTTGACACAACTGAGTGGACAGTCCGGATTATGATATGGATTGGGTTTTGCGAGGACGCAAAGCCTAATAAGGAGGGATGAATGTGATACCTTATCCCAGATCGAAAAAGTGAAGTAACACGGATCAATGTATAAGTTGAATCTAAGCACTCAAGTCCAACTTGGGATATCCATTTTGGGCTAGCGAGGACGGAGCCCAAATAGTTGGATTTGGCTGCTCAGACTCTGGTCGCACGTTGGGCCTGCGGGCCTAGGGCGTGACATTTATGGAATCTATGTTTGGTAATAATTTAAGATGGAATCAGACTCCAAAGTCTAAGACATTTTTCGTCTATAAATCTGTAGCATTAATCAGCATCAAGACAATAAACTGACTAAGCAAAAGTAACCTCACCCGTCCAAAAAATAAAAAATAAGAAACGCAGACGCTTTGATAATGTAGAAGTCATGTCACAGAGAAGACGATCATGTATGAGGGAGAACATGAGAATTATCATCGCCACTCTAACCGCCATGAGCATTGTCTGCCAGAGGCACATAAGAAAGTTCAATGAGTGGAACATGAGAAAGCCTTTCAATGTGATAGAAATGGACAATGTGCGTGTTTGAGGCAGGTAACATCAATGTGGAAGCTAATAGCTACACTAATCAAAAGCATAACCTTGAGGTGTGAAAGATGCCTCATTTGAGAGCCTACTAGAAACCTGGATCTCATCTGTTAAAGGGGTTTTGCGGGCATGATCCGATGTAAAAAGTACAAGACTAAGGTCAATCTACCATGAGATTTTAAGGACCATTGAAGTAGAGGAAGGACTGCTTTAGTTGTAATGTGGAAGGGAAAGCTGGAACGGTTGGCTGCTGGAGTCCTGAACCAAAAGGCAATGAACGTTTTCGTTATAGAGAAAGAACCAAGGAATTTTGACTTGCACATCGTGTCAAAAGTGAGCTTTCTTCATACTCGAGAATGTGGTTCAGTTGCTCATAAGACTAGATGTATCTTCCACCATAAAAATATGTTGTTTAGGCTGATTGAATGTTATCTCCATATCATTCACTCGTGTCTTGAGTTATTTTCAGATTTGGAGCCAATTTTAGATGTAAACAAACTAGAAGTTTTAGATTTTTTTCCTAACTATCTTGTTTTTCTTTTTAATGAAGTGGCATGGATATGATATTTGTGTTCATAGTGTCGTTTCTCTTCTTTTTCTTCATCAATTTTATTCAAGTTACTCTCAAGTCTCAACTTATTTAAGGTTAATCGTGTAATATATAACCAGATGTCATTGATGTTGCTTTTGAAATGAGGATCTATTTCTGCTTACTTTTACTTATTTTTAGAGGATGATAAGATTTCGAAAAGCAATAGGAAACACAGAACTTGAAATGTTGATAAGATTTCAACATAAGTGGAATGTTGGAATGGATCATATTCGATTATGAAATTGACAAAAGCAAGATCTGCATTTGACAGGAAGCTCACAGATCAGTACAGGAAATTTAGGCCACAAGAAAAAGATTAAAGTAACAAGGTTCATTGAATACTAATCTTCAGCTATCGCTAGGTCCAAAGATCTGATCCAACAGAAATGCCTTCGTGCATATTGAGCGCAAAATCCATCAATAGCTGTTTCGTTGTTTTCTTCAGAAATCATCATCCCACTAATACAAGTAGCAAGTAAAAAGCTTAAAAGATACCTTTCAATGTTATGGACGACATTTTGCAGACTCCCAATCTTTTCACCACCAGGCCACAAAAATATCTCACAAACAGAAAAGAAAGAAAAGGAAAGAGAAAATTATGGGAAAGGTATAATATCTAAAGTTGTAAGATAGCTTAAGTATTAGGCTTTGCAGGCAAAAAACAAGCTTTACTGCTGAAGACATCAAATAACAGTCTTAGGCGTTTTGCAGACTACTCATTTTGAGGGAGTGCTTAGGAATAGAAGTTCACCATTTGATTTAAACTTTAGAAATCGAGGTGAGTAATTTGAAAGTACTCACTTAGAAAATCTTTTTCAAGATTGCGGCAACTAGTTTATTATAAAAGTGACAGCATTATTTTTACTGAAGCAGAGACCACAAGGACTTGACAAAGTAATAATTAACAAGGCTGGATGAAGAAGCACCGAGATATGGAAACATGTTTGACTATTTACTTCAATAATTTACTTCACCAAATTGACAAAAAAATGTTCCATATCCAAGAAGGAACTTAAATTTTCGGAGAAATTTAGCTCGAAAAGTTTCTTGATATATTTCAATCAGGCGGATATGAACCTGGTCATTGCCTGGAGGTCGTGTGATTTCTTTTAGAAATCTGTGGCAAAGATTTATCCTAACTTGGCTTAGTTACAAGATTAAGACCTCACTTACTATCTTACCTTGATAACAGATATCTTGTTTCAGTATTTGCATTCCATCTCACTTCCAGATCTTTTATTCTCTGAGATCATTATTTCTCAGGTAGAACCGTAGAACAGGTAAAATGAACGAAAATTTTCAACTTTAGATAAGTATGTTATAACATACACAACAGGTTAATAGAGTCAGTATTTTCTTAGACGTCATCAATCTCATTCAACCATGTGTTTGAAGCAAATAAAATTGGCATCTAAAAAGCAATATACCCCTTTTATAGATTTAGTAAACCTTCTGGTTACATGGAAAATGGGTGACATAATACACTTTAAAAACATTTTGATGCTGCTATTTGAACTCTCTAGCCTTGAAAAAAACATTTTGATGCTGCTATTTGAACTCTCTAGCCTTGAAAAAAAATTATGTTGAAAGTAACATTCAGAAACACCAATTTTAACAAGTTAATGTGTCGAAAGAGCTTTCATAATGGAATATCTATGAGTGAGTAATATTAGTTGTGTAAGCTTCGCTGATACTGTAACCTTACAGGGGATATTTTAGTTCCCTTTCACATGTATGGGTTAATTCAATTATCTCCCAAAGATGCTTGGAAACAAAAAGGGTCTG
Source organism: Mitragyna speciosa (assembly GCA_024721245.1). Taxonomy (NCBI): domain Eukaryota; kingdom Viridiplantae; phylum Streptophyta; class Magnoliopsida; order Gentianales; family Rubiaceae; genus Mitragyna; species Mitragyna speciosa. The sequence continues at coordinate 8,444,043 of CM045566.1, read as the reverse complement.
TTAATTTAAGCATCTTTTCACATTTCAGGGAAATCTTACAGTGTAGTCGAGTATTTCTGACAATTGTTAAAGATCAGCGTACAGAAATATTAATCAGATACTTACTCGTGTACATATTGTTTGATATTTCTTTACAGGTGCTTCTTTCTGTCGATATCTGCTACATGAATGTGTGTTCCAGCTTCTCTGATGATAGGGGAATCTAGTTCCATTGTCAAGAATCAGGCACGATAAGATTTTGACGAGCAATAAAACGAAATTAAATCTTTGACAGAATGATGCTCCATTTAGAACATAATGTACAACAGTAATATTCTGCTCCAGTTACCTCCCTGACGACACAAAATTTACAAATATATTAGAACGGCTTACAAACACTTGCTCAGCGAAAAAGGAAAACTCAAAACAAATACAATTACATTCAGGTTCAGGATATCTACTAGGCTTCAATACTGTTAACTTTAAGTAATCCTTTTAAGTCTTTCTATCTGAAGCATTGCCATCCCTGATGGTGACTAAACTCGGGAATCAGATTCAGATGGAACCTCAACTTTAGTTGTGGGACATTGAGACAATTTTTTTTCCCTATAAATGTGCATCTTGCTTTAGAATTTGTGTGTAGTCTGTATACTATATCAAACAGGACGAACAACAGAAAGAATGCGTAGAAGTTTTGATTATCATTCTAATCCTCAGTATGGCTGGAACTCCACGTCCCCCGAGTACATCGAACATGTTACTCGAATGCAAAGAATGCCAAGTGTAATACCTGATGTCCCTCACTTCCCAAATGTTCACTTAGCCTTGCAAAAGAAAGTCATCCATGAGGAAGAACATGACGACCATCATCAGCAAGTGAATTATCATGAGCATCAGATGCCAGAGGCAAAAAAGACAGTTCGTTTTACTGAACACGAGAAGACCACCGAAGTTGTTAAAGATGGAAAAAATGAAGCTCGTGTGGAAAAAGATATCAACATGGCAGCTGATGGATTTATCAATCAAGAGCACAAGAATTTTGAGCTGCACAAATGGGCATCATTCAAAGTATGCTAAAACTTGTATCTTGCTGTAAGCTAGCTGAGAGGCATAATATGATAATAACAGCGTCAAAGCCACAAGTAGCTCAATATAATAGCATGCCTGTCTTGATATCTTATTAAACAAACACAGATATAGTGTTTGATATATAGCCAAGTTGCCTATGATGATTTCCAGTTGTAAGTTTCAAGGAATTATATGCTAATAGTTAAAGGATAATTATCAGCAGTAATTATCATAATGTCATCAGTTTTTGCACTGATCAGAAAATCAAGAACTCGATTACTTCGAGAAGATGTTAAATGTTAGTTTTTCGAGAAGATGTTAAATGTTAGTTTTTTGAGTGATATTTCTGAAATGGTATATATTGGAGAAATATCGGTTGCCTTGAGCATTTCTAAACGCTTGAATGCTAAAAATAATTTGAAACATGTAATATTGTACTCAATGGTTACGTCCGTGCTATAATATAACGAGGCTATTAGCAGTTATGATTAGGAAATTAGCATGGTAACGAGGGCTTGGTTCCCTGGTGAGCTTAACTCCTTTCCTTTATATCAAGACATAGGCAATCTTTCACTTTGGGAGTAAACTATCAAACTTAACCTTTTTTATCATAGAGACACTAAGCAACTCCTAAACTCAAGAGTGAACTTGTTTATAACTCCAGAATTTGCACATTTTTCTGATGTCAAAAGACAAGTATTAACACTACCTTTTAAATGACACTTTGCTGCTCAGGACTGAGGTAATTTGTGATGGCAAGAATAGCCTTGATTATCCAATCTGTGGATCGGCCAGAAGGCTAGATCTCAACTGCTTTACAGGGAGGACACATAATCTATACTATGTGATATATTCACTGGCATCATAAATGTAGGACGTCTGAAGGGCTTGCACAACTCTGTTCCCTACCCAAATAAGGGGGTCGCTGTAGATGTTGCTATTGATGGAGCTGTCTCATCTACAGATGCAAATGCTGTATACTCTTTGTGGCTCTTATCCTGCGTATCAAATTATTTCAATTAAACTTTTAAGTGCACAAGTCACTTGTGCAAAGAATTATGTATGTTATTTTAAACAAGGTGCAGATGTAAGGAGCTTTGAATTACAATCCCATCCATTAATTACTCGTGCAGCCTTGGACTGACTTTCTTCAATAGTAGCTAGAAAACTTATGTTCCATCATTTTGAAACTTCCCTTTTCTTTTTTCTTTTTCTTTTTTTGAGGAACAGTGCTAAAGTAGATTCAATATCCAAAAAAGTAACTGAACTGCTTATTGAATGCGCAATGCCTTTGGGGGTGGCGACTTGGTGAAATATTTGCTGTTGCTAATTTCCTTACGAAATGTGTAGATTTGAGACATACAGTATAAGATCAATAAACAGTAAATGGTGGAATATAAGCTGTTGAAATTGTAGTCTGTATTCGTCATGGATGGTACATTATGTCAGAAGCTGAAATTGCAGCATAGATTATGACTACGAACTAGCTGCTTCCAAAATGCATACGTTCAGGCTATATGATAGTTCCTTAAATTTTTATAACTGATACTGACGCCAAATGCTAGCTTGCTTTCTACCGCTTCTTATAACAAAGAAGCACCAGAAATCATATTGCATCTAATACTCTGTTACCTTTTTTCAATTTAAAGCAAGAAAATGAAAAGGAAAAAAACAAGAAAAAGGCAAATGAAACCTCTAGCATCAAGGCTTATCAGTTAACTGATTCCCCCCTTCCTGTGGTACATATGCTTCATTAAATCTCCTAGAGGACATCCTGTTAAGTATATTTCTGAAGCTATTCTTACTCTCTTTGCGCTTCTTAAAAACATGCCCTGCCTCATCCTCTGCAGAGAATGTGTGATCTAATACTAACCCTCGTTCCAACTTTCTTGAAATTGTTACAATCTCATAAGAGTCCCAGAGTGACTGGCCAAAGTCCCATCTACTACTGCCACTCCCAGTGCCATGTTCATCATTTGTTGATGCTTTTCTTATTGCTTCAAGCTTGAATCTACTAGGTTTATTCTTGAAATTTTGCCGGTAAGCATCAAACTCATTGGCTGAAGACTTAGAGCTGCTGGAATTGCCATACCATGCTTGTGCCACTGCCTTGATGACTTCATGTTCATTTTCACCAGTGTCAAGCTGCTGCTGCTGCTGCTGCTGCTGTTTTTTCTTCATAGGAGATTGATTGCCCTTTAATTTGCTGCGAAGAAAATATGTCTTGCATGGCCCATGTTTTTATCCAAGAAAAATAAGAGCCTCACATGTTGAAGCTGCAGAAATTGGGTTAGGAGTGGGGGATAATCTAAGCTGACTCTTGGCATCTATCTATAATTCCAATGACAAGTTCCTTTCAAGTATCTTGTGTTCAAAGCTGTAAGGAATGGACCATAGGAATAACAAAAATGTTATGCAAGGACATGGATACCTTGCTTTGTCTTTTAGGTATATTACTAGCTTGTAGGGGTACAACTCTACATGCGGACCTGAAAAATCATACCCCAAAAAAAAAAAAAAAATAAATAAATAAATAAAAGAAAATTTTAACAGAAATATTAATGAACCTCATAAAGTAGTCTAGCAATATTTAGTTAGAATATAAATTAATAAAATTGATTTCCATATTTTTAAATGAGACAATTTTCTAAGAATCAGGGAATGAATTGTTATGCTAAAAATCTTGAGGTAAATTTTAAAAATTAACAATGAACTATGTTAGAAGTTCAATATACGGACAAAACTTGTAATGTTATGTTTGAAATGATTGTATGGTTAAATATGAAGAAAAAAGAAATGATAAAATATCCGGATATTAGATCGAGAAAGAACAAAATCCTCCTGATATGACCCAAAAAAAGAAAAAAATTTTGCTTTTCATTTTTTATGTGGCTTTTTATTCTAAATGTCCTATTTTGCACTTGGACAAACTGACCACTGGTTGCCAAACTTCAAGTCCTAGACAATGCAACTATTCACCATTCAGGGAGCAAATTGGCATTCAAAAAAGTTTGTGGTCTGAATGAACCAAATTTACAGTCCAAGAATCTTTAGTGTTTCAGTAAAAAAGTTGAAGGACCATTTCAATCATTTTTCCTCACAACAAGTGTTCAAGAGTTAGGCCCTATCTATAAACATTAATTTTTTCATTACCCTTTGACATGAATTTTCCCAAATTAATTTCCATGTAAAATTTTTATAACATAAAAATAAAGGAAGATGATTTCTACTATTTTTTATTTAAAAAAATTATTTTTCAAGTTTACTATCTTTATATATGTAGTCGAAGCGGAGTATATAAATCAATGCCTCAAAATAATTTCTATGGTAAGGATATCATTTAGCATCGAGCTGACAATTAGGCAGGGTAACAAAATACATCAAATTACTTGAATCGAGTTAAAATCATTTACTTATAATTCAAAATTGATTCATCAATTAATCAATCCAAATCTGCACATGATCTAAGCATTACTAACTTTTTAAACTAAATAAAATTTTAATAAAACAAAAAAAAAAACTCTTTTCCCTGAGTAATTATTGTGTCAAATATTTATTCCAAAAGCTTATTGAGTCATATTCAGACACAATTTGAAGCTCGTTAAAAGAAATCAAAACAAAGTTAAAAATTAGTACTATAATACGTGGCTGCATTAGATTGGTTCGCATTCCAAGCCAACCATTGCTGTTACTTTTTTCTTTATACGTGTTTAATTCTCATAGGTGCCTTTTTTCTTCCGTTCAATTTATTTTCTTCCCGCGCTCATTTTTGCAAGAAGAAAATTTTCCCCTTTTTCCCCGCATTTCGAAATTAGGGTTTTAGTTTCAGCAAAAACCTCGTCAATTGCTCTGCAATTTCTTCAAAATTTCCCTTTCCCTGTTAGAATTTAAAAAATCAGCAAAAATGAGCGCTCCGATGGATATTTCGATCCCAGACGTCGGTGCTACAGGCATTGTTATTGAACCAAACGGCGTCGTCTCGGAGGCACCGTCTTCTCTTCCGCCGCCAACTTTACCGTCTCCTCAACCTCCTACTCCGATTTTAGCTGATGACAGAATTCCCGTTTCAGGTTTATTAGTTTGCTTCAAGTTAACTAGGGAACTATAAAATATTTTGTATTTTTCTTTCAATTTGGAAATTTGTTATAATTTTTTGGGGGGCATTTTTTTTTATTTTGAGTTTTTGCAGTTGAAGTTTGCTTGAAATCGACTAGTACAGCTCGAATTGAAGATGTACGGTCTGCATGTTGAAAGGTACTCCAAAATGCTTAATTTTTATAGTCTAGATTTGTTAAATTTATTTACTTCGAAATAGAAAATTTTTTTTGGGGAACTTTTTTATTTCTAGAATTCATTTTTGTGATGAAAAATGCTAAAACTGGAAATTGGACAAAATATTGTTTATTCTAAAATATCTTATCTGGAAATTTCAAGAAAATGTCAAAGAGTGATTTTTATTTTTAAATTTTTTTTCTTTTACAGAATGCTGGAAAATAGGAATATGAGCTATGTGGATGGGCCCATTCCTGTGCCATTGGATGAGCCGTTTCTTGTTGAGAATGTTCAACGAATTTCTGTTAGTGACACAGGTATGATTCATTTTTCGCTTTTTTTTTTTAATTTTTTTGTTAGACTCTGTTGTGGATTTTGAGAAGGAGCCAAAAAAAGGAATAAGTATTTATTTTAGTGAAGGATCAATAAAAAAGTTATTCTAATACATTTGTTATGGTTCTTGATTGTGGTTGTTCGTAGATGAATGGCTGGAGAACCATGACGTCCTTTTGTTCTGGCAAGTCAAACCCATTGTTCATGTTTTTCAGGTAATGATAATCTATTTTGCACTTGGTCATTGCCCTTTGTCTAATTTGGTGTTAATGTATAGTAAATTGTGTGTCTTACATAGAAAATTCCGGCTTGTCCAGTAAATATTTATTTATATTCATGTCTTTTTAATTACTCCATGCATGATAGGTGCTTCTAATGCTGCATGTGCATCCTAATTAAAAAATATGGCATAATAGTTCATCATTTTATTGATCATCTAAGCTGAGTTGGTAGAATTGATTTTACGTAATATAGTAGCACACAACGTGTTGAAACAGAATTACTAAAACTGGAAATGGGCTTTTTTTTTGGTTTATATTTTTGCTTTTGTATGGTGCCACTTCTTTTTATGGGGCTTTTTTTACGAGTGGGAAGATGTCTCTATACTTATTTCTGTGAAATCTGGTGGCAATCATCAATTCAGATTTTCTGTTTAAACAGGAGCACAACGCAACATGTTATTTTACATTTGGCAAGTTTCTTCCAATTTGGCCCCTTTAAACTAGAGTTTCTGTTTACAGGGCTCAATTGACAAATTACATGTTTTAGACGATTAATTCATGATTAACCTTGGCGTTTTATGAACTGAATTATACTTCTATGTATTGCATTTGAGTTGTTGCTTTCTTTCCAGCTCAGTGAAGAAGGACCTTGTGAAGACTTAGATGGTGACGGTCAACTTTCTAGCTTCTACGAATGGATTCTTCCTGCAAAGGAATTTGATGGCATGTGGGAAAGGTTTGACTTCCACATTCACATGATCTCACTTCTGACGATGATAGACATAGTAAGCATGTTGTTTCTTATCCTACAGCTTGATATATGAATCTGGTCTCAAGCAGAGATTATTGCGTTATGCAGCGAGTGCTTTGCTTTTTACTGAAAAGGGTGTTGATCCTTTCCTTGTTGCTTGGAACCGGTAAGGAAATTTTGCTTTTTTAATTGACATTTATTAGGGTTTAGCTATTCGAGTGGTATTCCAAGGATACTCGTAGTGTGATGTATTCTTCCATTAACATTTGTTCCTGTGTGTTTTTTAGGAAGGTTATTATACTATTTATTACTGAAGCTGTTTGAATTATTTATTTGATGGACACAACTTCTACTAAAGTGATGTGTCAAGTGATCAGCTGTAAGTTTAAAGGCTGAATCTGCAACAGACAGTGCATTGGAGTAAACCTAGTAAACATGTATCTAAATTTCCATCTTAAAATTCTTCCTGCAATAGTATGTAGAAACAGTATGTGTAGCATGTGGTGATGATGTTGAATGAAAAGAGACTATAAACTTCTTTAACTAAAAAGAGTGAAGAGAAATGAAAGTGGTAACAGGGACAACTATTTCTCGTGGTAGTTTCGATGCTTTGTCATCTTTTCATTCTCTTATTAGCCCTCATCTGCTGACTCTGCTTGTTATTTAGTATTACTTGTCTTTGTAGGCAAGGGCCAAAGCTTGACCTCCAAATATCTTTTTGACATTCTAATATGGGATTATCTTAGTTATGTCAGTCAGTAAAATATATGGAATTTATGGATTTCCTAGAGCAATTTGTTTGAACTCTGGATGCACAATTTGTTTGAACTCTGGATGCAGTATGGAATGGTTATAATAGTATATTCTGGTTAAAGATGATGTATAAAAGCCAACCCTACTTCCCTTAATGATAGCATTTATGTTCAAGAAATCCCTCCTCCAACAGCATTTAATTAAAGCAATGGTTTTCTGTTTCGGTGGACTATTGGAATTTCTCCATGCTCTGATTTTGCTTGATTCTTCAATATAGTTTACACTGTTAACTTTTAACATCCAAAATTGCTGGGGATACTTAGTGGAAGGGAAAATTCTGTCTTTTAGCCATATATTTCTTTCTGTGGCAATCTTTGTTATGCAAAAACTATTTATTTTATTAAGTATATTTAGTGTAACATGTCTTGTTACTAACCATCTGATTGTTCTGCAGTATAATTCTTCTTCATGGACCTCCAGGAACAGGAAAAACATCACTATGCAAAGCACTTGCTCAAAAGCTCTCCATACGATTTAGCATCAGGTTCTGACAGAAATGTTGTTTTAGTTATCATTTATCTCTCAGAATTTCTTTTATTGATAAAACTTTATATTACATTATCAGATACCCTCAATGTCAGTTGGTTGAAGTAAATGCACACTCCTTATTCAGTAAATGGTTTTCTGAGAGTGGCAAGTTGGTAAGTGCAGGTTTTACCATTCTTTTCGTTCGCATACATACTATAATTCACGTTCTTTTCTGTCACGAGTGAATTTGCGTGTAATCTGTTGAATCCTTTGCTTCAACTTTTTACGCTTGAATTGTTTACTGCAAGTCTTTGTGTCTTCACTAAAGGTTACAGGAACAGTAGAAAACTAATTTGAGGAAATTTTCACTAACTGTATGGATATTGAAGTTAAAAAAAAAAAACTTTGCTCTTTTTTTATGTTTATTTTTATTTTTATTTTTTTGCTTTGAAAGATACAAAAGGTCTACTTACTGAACTTTTTGATGCTTTGAATGTTCTAAATCTTCCTTTTCAAAGAAGAAACTTCAATTGACTAACGTTGGTTAAGTGTGAATTCATGAAATAGACTCATAAAGCTAAACACTCTAATGTTTTGTAGTAGTAAGTCCGTCTTGAAATGCTACATTTATGTTATTGGACACGATTTCACTTAAACTTCAGCAGGCAAAGATGCTAATTTTGAACTGAGGATGTACTGTTAATTGAATTATTTCTCGCTTAAATGTGAATTTTTTAAACTTGTTCAAATATATCCATATCAGTGAATATAGAATTGATTAACTGTTCGATGGTTGCTTTTTCAAGAGTCATTGCATAATCTAGGATTTGATATTTGCCAATCTAATCCATTTGATGTGTAACTGCATGTGTTTCTTTTCCTTTTTTAATTAGCTAGTGAATGCTTTTAGACTAACATCTGCTACTGGAGTTCAGCTTGGTGATGATTTAGAAGTATTTCTATGTTTAGGTTGCAAAGCTTTTCTCAAAAATTCAAGAAATGGTGGAGGAAGAAAACAATCTGGTATTTGTTTTGATTGGTGAGAATCATTACCAATGATGTCATCTATGTGATGCTTTTCTTATTTATTTATACCTTAAAATTCTTAATTTATTGAGTTTGGCAGATGAAGTTGAAAGCCTTGCTGCTGCAAGGAAGGCTGCTTTGTCTGGCTCTGAACCTTCAGATTCTATACGGGTATTTTGTCTTTGTACATTCAAACTGAATATGTTGCATCCAGCAAGAAAGCTAATGTAGATTATAGTGAACAGCCTAGATACTATTCATGTGATTCAGGGTGCTTAAAAATTGCTCTGTCAGGTAGTGAATGCCCTACTGACCCAGATGGACAAATTGAAGGCCTCCCCAAATGTGATGATATTGACCACCTCCAACATAACCACTGCAATTGGTAGGTATAGGATGACGTTTTTGGTACTGTATATTAGTGGTTCTGTCATGATCATTTTTTAAACTCCCTTGTTTGCATCTGTTTTAATGGAAAAAGTTCATACCTAATCTTGTCCATTGCAATGCATAACTGTAATTTCCGAGCTAAAACAGAATTTTGGATAGCCAGCAAGCTCTTTTGGTGCTGAAATATCGGCTGTAGGTTGCTACTTAGCATTTCACTGCCTAATGGATCAATAAGATCCACCAGTTACAGATTTTCTAAGCAGATTTAATATCACACATATGAAGTAAGAAAAATATACATCACAATGTATGCAGTCAACAGAATGGTTGACTGCAGTGACGCTTGACCGAATCATGTTTGCGATTTGATAAATAATCTAAGTTTCAGAATATTGTCAAGCAAGACAAATGAATTTTAGATCTGCTAATATTGAAATTTATGAGATATTGCTCCCAAATTACTTAAGAAATAGATAAATTGTATCTTAGTCGTTTCCTTTCCTATAGATTGCTGTCTTTATTTTTTTTCATTTCTCACTATTTTTTTTTTTTTTTTTGTCTCCTGGAAATGCTGGTGATTTTCTGTATCTATTGCTTGGAACCTATTAAAAAAATTAGGATTTGTCTTTTAATCTCTGACAGTGTTCACAATTTTTTTACACGAGCAGCTTTAGTTTTATGCCATGTGTGAAAATAATTTTCAGTATCAGTCGAGATGATGCATCATGAATCCAAATCTGCTTGTGTAAAAAATTTTCTACGCTATCACTGTGTGGAAGATTAATCCAAAATTTAATGTAATTCTATTTTTAGTTCTTCTCGAAGTATTATATAACAGAATCCATATCTGCTAGACATGATTTGGCTAATTTTGTGCTCCTATTGGACTACAGATGTAGCTTTTGTTGACCGAGCTGATATTAAAGCATATGTGGGGCCACCAACCCTTCAAGCACGCTATGAAATCCTAAGATCCTGTTTGCAAGAACTGTTACGAACTGGAATCTTGTCAAATTCTGACTTGCAGGTATTTTCCAGACTTTCCACATTGAATAACATATGCCTGAAGCTTTATCCTTGTTGAAAATGTTGGTTAGACATCAATAGCCTAGTTAACCAATGCAAAACAATGTGTAATCATTGTAGGATGATCATAGCATCATTCTTCCAAATTTTGCTGGTTTAAAAGAACAGTTGAATTCCATACTACCAGAACATCAAGTCTTATCAAGATTCTGTAAACTGCTGCTTGAAGCCGCAGAAGCATGTGAGGTGAGCGAGCAGAAGCCAAAGAAGTGCTCTTCTTGTGGTTGTTTATTCAACCACACATAAGGACTTGAGTAATTTTCAGAATGATATTGAATTTGTGATTTTTTAATGATAATAGGGATTGAGTGGGAGGTCACTCAGAAAGCTTCCGTTTTTGGCGCATGCAGCCCTTGCCAATCCATACAGTTGTGATCCTTGCAGGTTTTTGACCACTTTGATAGAAACGGCTAAACGAGAATGTTCAGAGATGCCTGATTGAAATACGAGCCATCATATGACTGCAAGATTTAATAGTGGGTCCATGAAAGGTGGAAAAAGTGGAAAGATCGTGCTAATGCTGCAGCATTATGATTTTTGAATGGAGGGTCATTCGAGAATGTCTTAAGCCCTGGGTCCTGAAGAGTCCTCAGGACATCTGATTGAATGATGTCCATATAGTAAAACACTTCCCCTGCCCCTCTTTATCCCTGTGGATTTTGGATGAAAGGGAAACGAACAAAGGAATCTCTTTAACATGACAGATCTGTATTCCTGTTGTAAGGGGCTTGAGATTACAATTTGCTGTCGCCGGGTATCCTAAGTTGTAGTATTTGTTCTACTAGTTGATTGTAAGCAGTTAGCTGTGTTCTCTTAATGCTAATAACAATTGTATCCTTAGCACTACTATGTATGGAAACATTAATGCCCTTACTTGCTTTTGCCATAGATCAATATGGTTTCCCACTATATTAGCTTTCGAGATCTCTGGGGTTGATTAACATTTGAGCAGGACTGATTTTGGTTTAAGAGAACACAAAGATATTGAATCTTTAAGTCTGTCTAGAAAGAATTTTTATGCTCTTTCATGACACAGGAGGTTCTATATGAATTTTAATCAATTCCTTGGTTATAATCTAATAGTTTGTCTACCGTCTTGTAGACTATGTTAATGGAAAAATGCTTGCCAAACTGCATATACATAGCCACATATATGAGAAGGGAACTTATTAGTGTATTTGACAGGTGTTTATACATATTACTTTGGAGGTGCAAATTGTAGCCTTTAAAAAATAAGCAGTAAAGAGCAAGAAATGTGATCCAAAGACTATTAAGAGTCGTCTGGCAGAGATATAAGAGATAATTACCTCATTTTCTTGACAAGGACGAGAATAGTGTTTGGAATAACAAATGCTTTTATTAGACTTGGTTAAAAAATTGCTTGTCTTAAATACTGGCAGAATAGAAAGGATATTAATCTTTTGTTTAGAAAATAATAGTAATCGAAACCTGTAGACTGTATACCGTGGATGAAGGATACGAGCCACAGTAAACTAACTATTTAAGCTCTAATTGTTTGTTGAACTTTAAATTAGTTTATTAAGCATTGATTTATGTGTTGATTTCAGAATTCGTTTTCTTATTGGGGAGTTGACTGAAGAATACGAATTGCAAGATATCATGAAAGTGAGCACTTTTAGATCACTTATAACCCTTATTCATTACAATCTGAGTGAGGGCAGTCTCAGTTAACATCCATAACCAAGGGAAGGTCAACTCAAACTGCAGGAACTTTGTTAACTACATCAAATACTCATCCACTGCTACCTTATCACATTCAATCCAACAAGGATCTGGGGCCATTTTCCTTGAGAAACTGAAGAAGAGCAACGAACTTCTCACGAGGAGGGATGGTTTCCTTCACAACCGGCAGCTGAATTAGAGCTTCCACCCATGAGGATATGAGTGGATTTCTTTTGGGATCAACAGTCTTTACCCCAAAAACTTCTTCTGCTGCCTTAGACACATCAAGGGATGTAAGCAGCATAATATCTAGGATTCCCAACTTTTCAGCATGGATATCAGGAGTTCCCTCTGGATAGAATTCCTTAATTCCATCTTCCAATATTCTTAGTTTCTCATAGAACTCTTCAAGGGCTTTCTCCTGTGCTTCTTTGTCGGTATTAAACCACTTTCCACCTTTTTCCATCAACTGCACAGCAATAGTCAATATGCAATTATCATAGCGAGAGGGATCGAGGATATTTGAACCCCAATTCATCAACATAGGAAAAGAGGCATTATTAAATCCCCATCAATCATGATGCATATTACTATAAGATAGATGCAGGTTGAGAGAGAGAGAGAGAGAGAGAGAGAGAGAGAGAGAGAGAGAGAGAGAGAGAGAGAGAGAGAGAGAGAGAGAGAGAATCGAAAACAATGGTAATTATTCATGAATGAAAGATGAATACCTGTTGAATGTAAGCAACCCAGAAACGAACTTTGGCTCTTTGGTAGGGATCTTTAGGCAGGAGTTCAGGTCCATTTGGCCAGGTTTCATCGATATATTCAACAATGACAAGTGATTCACATACTGGTTTTCCGTTATGGACAAGAACAGGGACCTTCTTGTGAAGTGGATTGTATTTGAGGAGCAACTGACTCTTGTTTCTCAAATCTTCTTCCACATACTCATAGGTAATGCCTTTGATTTTGAGAGCCAATTCCACTCTCTTCACAAAAGGGCTTGCCCACATTCCATGTAAGATTACTTTGTTTTCCTCTGCCATCACTCTTTTCTCTAGTCTTTACTGATTTGAATCTGGATGTTCATAACTTCTTATGTAGTATTTATAGTAGTATAAACAGATTCCCAAGACAAACAAAGATGACAGAGAGCCGGTTTCTTAGCTTTTCAAATGACTAGATCCACTCATTAAAGCCAAACACACTACTAAAATGACTATACATGAAGATTGATGAACTTGCATGTATTTCAGATGACATTAATGCATTAGCAGTTTTAAATTTTATTCAAGACGCAGATGGCTTGATGGGGAAATAAAAGGACGAACACAGTCAAACACACATTAAGACGGAAAAGTCGGCCGTTTAATCATATTCGAAGATAAAACTTATAAATAATCGATATTTCAAAATTCCCTTTCAGTAAACACCTGCCAGAATTTTCATTATAGACCTTGTTTCCATCACCGTTTTCATTGCAGGCCTTGTTTCCATCACCAAAATTTATCTTTAGTTAGATATAGTTGACCTTTAAAAAAAATATACAAATATGCTTGAATAATTTGTTTCAATTAGATATTAACTAGTTTGGGAAAAGAGCAAGAGTAGACATGTCAATAGCATATTTTCAAACAGCTTTTAACTAGAGACGAAAATGAGCATGATTAGACCTACAATGTATGCATAATTCCATAATTCATATGATGTACATATTGAATCATATGTAACTGTAGAAAACTTGTCCTGAGTTTCTAACATTAGAGACTCTATTAAACCAAAAGTTTGCCTTACCGGCACTGAGATATGATTTGACACATTGGAAGATTCCTTTATACTAAGCCATGAAAGAGAAAAAGAAGAATAATAACTGTAAAAACTACTACGTAGCAATTTACCAAGTTCAATGCATTTTACTCTATTTGCGGATTTAAACTGAAAGAAGTTTCCGGCCAGATAAGTGAACACAGAAGAATGATAATATGAAGGAAGCCAAGCCAATACCAAGGAACACTCTACATGAATGGTTGGAGAATATAATACAGCAAACGAAGAGCTATAACCATAAAGTAAAACCTTTTGTACATTTTTACTGCAACAAAATGTTTGGAAGTAGTTAAGCTGTAAATTATTCAGCAGCACAATTCTACGACACAGCCAAAGATATTAAGATAAGAACTTGAATAGGAGATGAGTGGTGAGTGTTAGCTTGAGGTAAAAGATGAGTATTCGTCTCACATTGGTGAGCGTTAAGGTAGTACCCTTAGATTTAAATTCCATAAGAGCACCATTCAGTTACCAATTAGCTGAATGTGTGTTTCTTGTGGGTCCTATTGTGGGTCCCAGCTTAGGTTGAGTTTACCAAGTGACCATCAGTGTTCATAATCCAACTTAACTGATTGACTTCTTGATTCTTTGGAAAAAAGAATAGGAGATGGAATATTCTATATTCGTTCCTAAAACATTATGGTACAACATGGGCGTATGACTTCCAATATAGCTTCCAAAATTAGACATTAGGTTGGATGCCAGACAGTCCTTAAGACCAAAATAAATGGAAAAACTTACAGCCATCAATTGGCTAAGACAACGCCTCAAGATCGTTCTCATACTAAAGAGAAAATTTGCAATAATAATCAATAATTCTTGACCGAGTCCAGTTAAAATATAAGGCAAATGGATCATATGGTGCCTTTGTAGAACATCAGTAAAAGTGGACAAATATATAGCTATTAACCAAACACATACTCATAATCTCAAACAGAAGCTGCTACCGGGCTGCTGCTCTTTGAAGAACCAAAAAGACTGCAAATTGCAGGATGTTTGCGGATATGATGAGGGCACTTGAAAAGCAGATCCTTGGCCTCAGAATGTCTACCCTCATCAAAGAAGGATTGGAAAATATGTTGGTAAGCTGAAACAGATGGATACTGCTTACTACTTAGTGCCATCAAAAACTCTGAAGCATTCTCCACGGACCCAACCTTTGAAATATATCGGACAAAAGGCTGTGCATATGGTGGATAATTCTGTTTCTTCATCAGCCGAAGAAGGTCCAAGGCTTCTTCAAGTCTCCTATCTCCTAAAAGCTTTTCGATCAAATTCTTATACGTAGCTTGCCAAGGTGTCACATGAGCCTTGTTAACCATTTCAATGAGCAGTTTGTATGCTCCCACCACCTTCTTCTGACCTAGAAATCCATTCAATAGAACATCCAACAGATCAGCATCAGCATCAAGGCCTTTTTCAACCATCTTTGCAAAGCATAGCAGTGCTTTATCAACTTCATTAGCATCACAATGCCCTTTTATCAGAATGGTCCAAGTCTTGATATCAGGAATACATTGCTGTGCTTCCATCACGTCTATTACTTCACAGGCTTCTTCTAGCCTCCTTGCTTTGCAAAGTCCAAAAATCAATTGGCTGTAGGTAATGTTATCAGGTTCATAACCAGCATTTCTCATGGTCTCGATGATCTTCTCTGCTTCATCAAAATTCCCAACACTTGTCAAACACCTATGAATCCCATCGTAGTCAATCTTCGATAAGCAATACCCTGCTGCCTCATATTTCTTCACAACTCTAAACATCAGATCCAAGTCAGGATCTCTACTCCCTGCAATTATACGCAAAAGCAAACTGCACTCCTTCGCCAAAGGCTTAAACTGACTATCCATCATATGCTCATAAAGCTCTACTGCGTCCTTTAACATATAACTCTTCTGAAACTCCCTCATTATTTTCACATAAGTATCAATATCAATATTAAATCCAGCATCTTTCATCTCTTTCACCACACTCCAAAACTCCGTAACTGACTCTTCCCTACAAAGAATCCTAAGAATCCCATTGTAAGTAATACTACTATGCTCAAAACCCAAAGTATCCCCAACCCATTTGAAAAAACTCAAAGCTTTCAAAGGGCAGCCTCTTCCCCTAAGCTCCTTCAATACCCTTAAAATAAGATTTTCTGATACTGAAAATCTCATCTTCCCTAACTTTCTCTCCACTTCACTACCCCAATCCAATTTCTTCACCACCTCAACCACCTCTTTCACAACTTCTCCCATGGCATTTTCTTGAATCATTCTCTCATAAAAATACTTCAAAGGAGTAGCATCATTATCCCTTTTCAAACTCCGAAACCTTGAATAAATAGTTGAATACGTCTCCTCATCAATATAAAATCCCTTTTCTTTCATTTCTTTAATAGTCGCCCAAAATTCCTTCATTTCACCATTATTAGCATAAATTCTTAGCATTAAACTATAAATCGAAGAACTTGGCCTAAACCCATTTTCCTCAGTGGCCCACTTGAAAAAGTTTGAAACTTTTTGTGGGTCTTTATCTAATTTCATCAAAACATACAGAACAGTTTCATGGCTCAGTTTTGGACTTGACTTTGATAGCTCTTTTCCTAAATCTTTAGCCCAATTGTTTGATAAAATTTCATCAATAATTGGTTCTGATTTTGATGAAAAGAATAACTTTTGTTGGGATTTATGGAAAGGAGAAGTGACATTGGAAAGAAATAGGGAGAGGTGAGGGAAATGAGTCACCTGGGTGTGGAATGAGTCAGTTGTGAACAGCTGCGTTGAGGGTAACGAGTTGACGACTCGGAGAAAACTCAGGAGTCTCTTTGCTTGATGCTTCATGGTTGCTGAGACAATTTCTTGAAAGAGGTTTTTCGAGGGCTTTACAAATGAGTTTGTTTTTAGGGTCGATTTCTGATACGGGTGGGGAAGACCCGTACCCGATCAGCCGGCAACAATCAAAGGGCCATTCCGAATTCTGTTGGGAGGAATTACCATTCTAGTATCTAAAAATTTTGGATTGTTTTTGGGGTACCCCATCTTTCTGCTTTATTAATTAGCAGCACAAAAGATTTAATCCAAATTAGCTGTTGGGCTCAGACTTCTTATATAGGAATATTAAAAAAGTCATAAGTATTCCTTTTTAGACAAAAATTGATTTTTGAGATGAAAATGTTTGCTTAATTGAGGATCTGGTTACCATAACTAGTTAAAATAGGGTTGATTAGTGAGATTTGTGTTAGGATCTCAATTGAGGATTAGCAATAATTGGCTATTGGAATTGCAAAACAACAGACAGAGAGAAGAATAAAAGAGTGAGGGGAAAATTCTTCCTTATCTGTAGACCTTGTAATTTAAAAAAGTGCCATATAAGTATACTAATATATGCTGATATAAGAAAGTGAGATGTAACAATACTTATGCCTTTGTTTTAAACCACAATATTCACAACTAGAGTCATGAACTGGGTTCATGTATTCTTAAAGGAAAAAGCTATTGAGATAATAAGGAGAGTCAAGATATCAAGATTGTAAATTAGATTTATGATATGAGCTAACTTCATACAAGGCTTATGACATTTTAGTCCAGGTGGCTTCCTTTTGTAATCAAGGTTCAGCTGTATTCAATTACAAAAATATAACTAATTACTACCGCACTTGGATAACTAACCAAACTAAACTTCCTTATTACAAAGAATTGGGTTATTACAAATACATACTCTTCCCTTTTTAACATCCCAGTCCCTAGGATTATGAAAGAAATTCTAGCTCACCCACGTAAATTGTCTGCCTCAATTATATATTCAACTAATTTCATACATTATGAAAGGTCAGAATGGTATTCTTCAGCTGCAATATGTGCCTTTAATAATGTTACGCAATGTGATTTTCAAGACTTAATTCTGAAATAATACCAAAAGCACCTCCAGTATTTCTACATGTACGGGGTTCATGTGGCTTCCTATTATATCCACGGATTTACCAGAATTTAATTACAAAAATGTAACCAACTCCAACGTCAAGTTGGTAACTAACTAAGCTGATCTCCCCTGTGACAAAGAATCGACTCTTATTGGAAACTACTAGGAATTGGGTTACTACAAAACCCTCCCCTTTACCAGCCTAGTCCCTAGGAGATCATGAAGGAAAATGCAACACTTCTATGTAAATCGTCAGTTCCAGTTTCAAATTCAACAAATGTCATGCAAAGATAGAGGCTTACAAAAGTGTGACTTGTTAGGATGGTATTCTTCAGCTGAAATGTATCACTTTAGTGATATGTGATCTTCAAGACAATTCAGAAATGACACGAAGAGCACCTCCAGTGTTCTTACCTCTATTGGTATCAGTAAGAATTTTAGGTGAGCTTTGTCAATGCACAACTGTCCAATATTGTCCTTAGCAGCATCAACTTGGATTTGAATTGCGATAGAAATATCGATGATCACTTTAAGAAGCATATCTTGAGGGGAAATATCATGTCTGAGATCATCTCAACTGGTAGCACGTTGGTCACTTTTTTTCTCCTTGGCTGTGTCAGTGATACCATTTTTATTCCATCTATGATAAACTTTATCCTTTGAAGATGCAGCACCATTTATAAGTTCCGTTACTAAATATCAGTCTTCTTCAAGCAACCACTGGGTGGAAACATCAATAGAAAAACAAATCGTTTATACCCGTAACTCATTCTTTTCAAAGCCATCTATTTGTAGATCTTCATGATTAACGCTTTCAATGCAATAAAAATGAAGAAGCAACTAAGGGCTAACAGTTTACCAATTTATCTCTTTCGCATTAGGAATTTTGCCTTGAATCCACAATTTACTGCTAGCAAGAAATCAAACAGCCATTCTTTCTTTTGATCTGGTATACATTTAGAAGTGATCTTCAACTTCACATGTCTACCAATCACAGCCAAAATCTCATGCATGGCATTAGGTTTATACTCAGCCTCCTTTAGGATTACTGATTTGTCCCAACCACCATGGATGACGACTGATGTTGCCCACAAAATAAACAAGCTCAACCACTGACAACCTCTGTTCCTCACTAAATCCAGTATCATCACCAATCTCCCTTTTCTCATCCATTTTCATTGTTCTCCTAACAAGTACCAACGTCAGTTATCCTCAAAAAAAAATCATCCTGAGCAACAAAGATGGGATAAAGTGACTTAACATGGGAGTATCCCTCCCCATCCTTGATCCTTTTCTCTGAATTGTGGTACTCAATCAAGAAATTCTCTCTCTTTCAGTTTTAATCCATCCCTCATTCCCTCTCAAATCGATATCATCCAAAACTCAAAAATTTAATCTCTCTCATATCAACATGATTCCTGTTAACATTTTCAAACACAGAAGTGAATCTAGTATAAATAAAATAGCACTTGATGGATCTTGATTTTTAGAAATATCTTCAGGGATATTCATACAACCGTCATTTACATTGTTCATATCATAAGTTATCAAATATGCAAGTTCATTTTCAAATGCGCAAGAATCAAGAATACACAAATTAAGAGCTATCTCATCAGGGCTAACTAGCCTTAGCTTCACCGATATCTCAATCGGTGATTCCCATTCAGCCAAGAATCTCTGGCCCTTTTTGTTCAAAGCCAAGGAAAAAATACGATTGCTGAACTTTTGGGCGACTGTAGACACTTCAGCAACACAATTGGAATCTATTCTTGTTTATCTAGAAGTACGATCCGTTTCTGTTGTCCTCAAAACTCACCATAGCCATCATTTATAACGCCCGATTTCGCTGTAAATTTCCCTTTTACTCATTTTTATTTTGTACCATTATGTTCATGATTTAGTGTCGTAGCTACTATTTTTACTTCAAATGTTCAATTTGTGTGTGAAAGTTGACTTGGAATGCTGGTTTGAACATTTCTGAGTTCAACTTCTTTCAAATTAATGTAAAACCTGTTGAAATCAGATTTATTTCCGAGGCCTTTTTTAAAATATCCTAAACTGAATGTCAAAAGAAAAGGCAACAAATTTAGTGCGTTTAGTGTGTGTGTGCGCGTATGGTAAAAATTCCGACCAATCCAACGCTAGCCAGAGTGGACAAAAATCACCCGAAAACACAGGCGGCTGCTAGAAAATGGAAACAACAAAACAACTGTAATGTTCAACTGAAAGTTCGAGGAAGAATTATCATTGTAAAAATTGTAGTTCAGTCACTCAACTTGTCTCTCCTTCTATTTTGACCCCGAAAATTTTATTTTTGAAGTTCTCAATTAGGGGCCCATGATTAGAGAAGTTATAATTAGCTTAATAAATTTTAATTAAAAATTAATTAGCTATTTTGAAGTTTTATTTAGCACATTTAGTCTTATATTATATGTATTTTGTTTTATTAATTTAATTGAGTTAGTTAATTTTTGTCGTTTAACCAAACTAGTCTTAATTAGTTTTTCTTTGTAAACTTCATGCGGGTCCTTTATCGGGACATTAGGACATTATATTTTTTATTATTTGTTATTTATTTTTGTGAAATGTAAACAAGTGTGTTGACAGCGTGTTATTCTATAGCTTTTTCAATGGAGGCTTGAATTCATCCATTTTCTTTTAATTGATTTTTTTGTGTATCTTACGTCCATTTTGTGTGCCTAAGCTCAAATTAATTCATTTTGGCCTTGAAATTAAAAGAATTAAAATTAAAATTTGCTCCAATTTTTACTGGGAAGTAGGGCATATCTAAGTTAACATATTGGTAATTCTTCTCTCAGCTAAGCTTCCGAAATCAGATTTTTAGATTTTGAAAGACTAGCAGTTATCGAGATAGATGATACTTTTTGTATAAAAAAATGATGATTTGATAAAATTTGTTTTGGTAACTCAATACACCTAAAATTCAATATCTAGTGGTGACTACTATTTCTCATAAATACCTTCGTTTTATAGAATTATTATTGAGTTAATAAAACCGTCTTGTTTTCCTAGATCTCTATTTTAGAGCCACTTTTTTTTTTCTTTTTTCTTATTTTATTTTATTCAAAAATCAAAAACAAGAAAAAATTCTTTTAATGATTTAATATTTTATTAATTGGTAAATAACCTTTTTGTTTCATTTGTTTCTTATAAATCCAAAAACTCAAAAAAATTATTATTAGTATTATTACTAATGAAAAATCTAGAAATTTTATAATATTTAATTTTAGCTTTACATAGGGGCATGACAGAATGAGGCAAAGAGAGGGAATGATAGTGAAAAGAGAAAAAAGAAGAGGATGAATTAGAGAGTTTAACTTAGATTAGCTAGTTGCCTATGTTAATTCGTTCGTGACTCATCTTGGGCTTCAAACCATAATATCGTTATTTTCTGTAGTTTAAATCACCTCCAGTGACATAAAATAATAGCTCCATTAGTATAGTTATTTTTGGAGGTATATTAGAAAATATTAATGTATATGGACTAATAAAAGTATCGTTAAATAGCATATTTGGAGTTTCTTTAAAAACGTGTTGTAGAAAGAAAAAAACTCCAGTCTAATATAGCTTAAATCAAAGGATTAATTACACTTTGTCACATGTAATATGAACTTTTCTCATTTTAACCCTTATAAAAAATTATATCGTAACTTTGCTTCGTTTGACTAATAGTCAAAGTGAAATGTTAATTTGACCATTGGTTCACGGAAACAAGTGATTAAAATAATTTAGAATATTCAGTTGTTGGGCTATTTTACCATCTTGGAGAAAAAATTTTATTTAGCTATTACCCATCAGTTGACCTCTGTCGATAGTAAAAGTGGCATGTTATAACATGCAGTTGAAAAAACAAAAAATAGTTTGCTGTCTAGAAGGGGGGAAAAACTCAAAATGAAAGGAAAAAAGCCCTCATATAGTAAATAGAGAAGCATTTATTTATTTATTTATTTATTTGTGGATTGATGGATCCATACTTCAACATATAGCAAAAGCAATGTTTTAAATCTAACCCGGTGGTCGAACTAGTGGGCTAAGTGATCATCAATTATTCTGATTCCGCCAGTTCAACTATACTAGGTCACTATTTTTGTTTTTTAAAAGAATTTAATTTGAATAACATATCTATTTTAAATGCTAATATAAAATTTGAATAAAATATCTATTTTAATAAATAATAAAGTAATAAAAAAATTCAATAAGTCACAAACTAGACTGATTATTTATTTTCAGTTCAATCAGTTGAACCAACATGTCCGAATTTAAGCAAAATACATTATTAAACAGTGCTACTAGAATGAATATTACGTGCACTATGTTTTGTTAAAATTCAGCAACAAACCAGCAACTTATCAAACTTTATATTTAAACTTAAAGTTTATTTTATTTAGTTTTTCTTTTTATGCAAAAACAAAATATTTTTGTGTCACAGTGCAATGCAATACCCATGTTATTTGTTCTCCATATAGAAGAGATAATAATAGAATATAAAATTCAAAACAATAAAATAGTTGTATCAACTAAATATTAAAGATTATTTTAGTCATTTTATCTATTTCACTGATGGTCAAACTAACTATTTTTTTTTACTATTAGTCAAAGGGGTTAAAAGTAATGATAAAATATTTATAGGACGCAAGACGTGACAAGCTTTATATAACATATTGTAATTAATCCTAATCAAAAATAAAAAAAAGGCGAAAAAACCTATATAGCCACTAAACCGAAGGTATAATTATGGTCGCCAGACTATTTTAATTGACTATTAAACCATCTAAAGAGTTTATACATGATCACCAAATTATTTTTAATTTTAACTGAGACATCAAACTATTAAAAAGTGATATATCATTTAAAGTTTATTGGCTAATTTGAAGAAAATAGTTTAATACTCATAAATAAATAGACGTTTTAAATAGTTTAGTGACGAATTTAAAAACTAAAATAGCCTAACAAACACAAATGAATCAATAGTTTAATAGCGACATAGATTATTTTATTTGCCAATAAAAGAAAAAGAAACGGTAGCAAAAACCAATTGCCACGTCAACATTCAACCTCAGGGACAGCCTGGGTCCCACCTGGATTGTCTTCCACGCTACGTCTTTCCTCTTTTTATTTAATCCCAAGCCAAAAAGTTACTGGTCACCACCTCCACCACCACGATTCATGAACCAAAAGCGTGCTATCTGTTATGGGGCTGCAATTTTCGTTTTACACGTGTCAATATGTTATTTGGTTAATTTCGAAAAGGGGTCCCACTTGCTGTAATGTTCCAGTACGTCGCAATTGAGATGCAGATGGTGGTCCTTCTCGTGAGAACGTACAAACTGACCGTTAGATTGACAGGGAACTGCAGAAGGTCCCATTCTTTTGCCTGTGGGGGCTTTTCACAGTAATTGACGTTGTGGGCCCATCAATTGTCTCATTCAGTATTTTACTTCATCATTAGATTAGTTAATTTCCTATCTCCCCGGGCCCTTAGGAAAGATTTTTTTTTCGGGTACACAAAAGAAATTATTTAAAATGGATAAACCTGGTGTAATTTTTTTTTTGGCCTTTTGTCCTCTTGTGCAATGAAAAAAATTTTCATTCATGCTCTACAAAACAGGTATAATTATCTCTTTAGCTCTTTTATGGGAAATCGTCAACCAAATTTCTTTAACCAATAAAATTCGTATACTACTTATCTTGTAATTTTAAAATTTTACGTCGACCTTGTTACTGATTGATAAGGATGACTTGAAAACTATACAATTGTATTTCCAAGTCTAAGAATTCACAATTAGTGCTTATTTATGAATATGATTAGTACAGCAATGCCATACATCATATAAGAAGATTACATCCAATGTTGTGAATTAGTAATAATATTCAACAACAATATGCTTAGACTTTAATCTGGATAATTACCGATATGCAAAGAAAATAAGCATTTTCAACTTGAGCTAAAACTGAAAGCTTCATCAGACTGATTAGGAAAGAAAAGGGCTTCCTCCTTCACTGGCTGACATCTCAAGAGAATGCTTTAATTACTCAATATAGTGGTTGCTGTTTTTGCCCCTAATGGATGACTTCAAGAAAAAGAATACATTTTTTTATCTCTTAGTGGGTGATTAAATATAGTATCTTTTCCGGTTCTTGACATAATAATACCTGTAAAGCCGACATATAACTTGGCTACATATCAAAATTATCTGACTGCTTTTCTTTTTATATTTGGCGGAAAACTAAGCATAATATAGAATAACTCGAAAATACCGATATGCATATGTAACTTATTGACTGCACTTTAACATATAATACTTTGTTATGGGCATCGGGAATCTAAATTGAAGCAAAATTTGAAAGGATGGAGTGGGAGAGAGGATGAAGATGTGAAGAAAAAAATTTAATGTTATAGATGGCAATTTTTTAGGCTGGTTTAGTCATCATATACTCATTAAATGTAATTAAATGTGCGGTTAGGATAAATTAGTTTTGAGATTGAAAACCAAATTATTTAACGGGCTCAAATGATAAAAGATTAGTATAAAACCTCACACTTTTTAATTTAAAATTTTATCAGTTCATTTCAATTGATAATAAATTAGTATAACGCCTCACACTTGTTTAATTTAAAATTATATGAGCTCATTTTCTGTCAAATTGAGTATGACTATGGTTAGTCTTATGACTATGGTTAGTTTTATTACTAGTTTTCATATTCTAACGTGAAGAGTGCTAGGCCATTGGCTGCTATCTCAATTTACAATAATTTGTTAGCATGGAATCAACAGCCAAAGCCATATTATGAATTTAGTTTAGCGCGATTCATTGTAGTACTTTACTTTTAATTAAAAATGCCTTGTATAATTAATCTTTGGTTTATGTCCAAGAATAGTTTGCTTGAGAATCAAGAACATGCCATCTAATCAAACATGCTTGAAAAAACAAATCAAAATTCACTAGCTAGCTAGCTTTATACATATATCTTCCATGTGCATGGAATATTAAAGCCACATTATCAATTTGGTTCCACAAAATTACTATTGTTACTTTACTTCAATGTAAACTACTTTATAGAACTAATCTCTGGTTTATGTCCTAGAATATTATTGCTTGAGAATTAAGAACATGCGTAAGCTCTTATCTAAACCAAACATACTTGAAAAACAAATCAAAATTCACTAGCTAGCTAGCTTAATACATATATCTTCCATGTGCATGGAATATTATAGCATATACATTATGAACACGTAGTCCTAAAGTCTAAACCCTAAAGTTAAGCTTGACAGAAGTCAAAGATTATCAATCTTTAATAACCCAAAGTTTGCTGTTAAACAAAAAGTTGTCTTTGTCCAATGGGACATCCATATGCAAAGCGGTCCAATATTTACTATGCCTTTGCCAGAAAGACTCAAAAAAGAAATGAAAAAGAGCCAAAATTTTCAAATGCCAAATACACAAAGAGCCTTTTGGTAGAACATACTTTAAAAAAGAACCTCACCTTTAGGGCACCAACCAAGCAAGCCTTCCATTCTCCTAACTATTGCCATTGACCTCTTTCCTCTGCTCTATCGCATCATTGTTGGACTCTTTATTTTACACTAGCATATCATGTCCACAAGACTCCCGTACTCGAGTCCGAGTAACATAGTCTTCTAACACCACCACAAAAAAAAAAAAAACAAGAAGAAGAAGAGAGAGCCATCCTAACAAACATATCCCCTTCTTTTTCCATCTTTTTCTTCCTCTTTCACTATCTTGTGGAAAAGTAATTAGTGCCTTAAAGGGAGTCCTGCATGCGGGAATATTAGATAAATATATCTACAGTATGCGTGCTCTGCAATTGTACAAGTGCCCTCCTAGCCCACAACCCTCTATAGTCTTGCTTATAAATATGCCTATTCTGTAACCAACTTCAGATAAGTGTTGACTCATTTCCCAATTCATCACAATGGTTAGAGCATCATATGCATATTCAGTAGTTTCTGCTTCCAAATCCAGAAATACTTACAAGGGTTACTTCCAAAATTTTGGCAGACTTTGTAGCCATCTTTTGATGGATCGAAGTGAGGAACAACCATGATTGTTTGAGTTACTTGAATGGGGAATCAAGCGCTCCTGGTCCGATTGCAATCATAGTATATGTTTTTTATGTAACCTTTCTTAATATTTTTCCCTTTAGGTTACAATCTTGTTGCTGATTTTCTGTCTGTCCATTGAATAGGTCAGTTTCTGTCATTTAAGATTTGTAGGTTAAAACAGTTTTTATGAGGAAATAAAGAGTTCAGGATGGAGTTGATGTATTAGACGATATCTATAGTAGTTTGGACGAATGTATGTATAGGCAGAAGTGTTTGTTTTGATTTTATGGATTAATAGTTGGTATCAATACCATATACATGCATGATTTGATGTATTGATCTTGAATACTTCTTTTGTGGCCATGCGTCCATTTTCTTTCTTATTTCTCTACATGGTGCATTCTAGAGTGCAAAGATTCATTCAATATTGCCTTTAATTCTTATAATATGTGATTAGCTTTTCTACATCTGAAAAAATACGATTTCCTTGTTTGTTTTTCCTTTTCTTTTCTACGTCTCTTCTTCCTTTTTATGCATGAATATAAGTGGTTAATGCAAGTTAAGTGGTTATATAACAGATGCTTCTGCAATCCATCTTTAATCTGGATGCTGCAATTAATTAAGGTAACAATATTTAGGATAAGCAAGAACTTGAATCTTTAATTGATGGAGCTTTCTATTGTCAAATTACAAGCTAAACTGATTTCAATAATAGTTTACCTTGATTTTCCATTTTTATGATAGTCTAATCGCACTTTTAGTAGCCCTTTTAAATGGAGCTTAAAATTATAAATAGTTTCACATTATAAAGAGCGCTGAGATTGTAATCACTTTTAACATCTTGCATAAAGGAAGGACATAAATATTTTACTTTGTTTGTTACTTAAGAGGGGGAAAAGATTTATTTGTACCCCATTTTTGCCTTATTGCAGACAGAAGATCTTATAGTTTCCTTGTTCTCCAATATCAGTATGTCTGTCGGTCTGTGTTTTCGTCTCTCTCTCTCTCTCTCTACAACTGCAAGAGACAGTCACTGCCCTTGTATCAGGAATGGCAGTAACCAGTAACCACTATATTCACAAATATCTCAGTCATTGTCGGAGCCGTTTTTGCTGAATCTTCAATTCACGCTGGAAGTTTCTTTGTCGTATAAATTAGCACAAGACTTTAAGGAAAGACTAATTCTACATACCATACACTAAAAAACTAGTAGTTAACAGTGCACTATTTACAGTTGGGATTTTCAGTGCTACTTTTTGAATGTCAATTGAATGTCATTTACAAATAAGTGTCACTTTATATTCACAAATAATTATTAAAATGTGAATGCAAAGTAACACTTAATTGACATTGAAAAAAGTGACACTGAAAATCTCAACTATACTATTTGACATATTTCAAAGGGTTGTAATCCAATAATAAGCTTAGTAATAAAAGGGTATCCGAAAGTAATTACGTCTAGCTAGATAACTACTTGGAAATTTGAGTTCAGTTAATTTGCAATTTGATTTTTTTTAATAATGTGTTAACGTTGACCAATGAATATTTGAAAAGTCTGAAAAAGTGATAAATGGTTTCACACCTGAAGTTCTTGCTTAGTATGTAGTTAAAGTTGATAAAGAATTATAGTTACTTGTACAAAAATACAGTACCAAGGGGGTTTTTTTTTGCTTTATTGATAGGAGTAATATAGGGGCGTTAATACAAAATACAAAAGTTTTACACCAAGAGAGTTTGCGTTTGCTTTATTTAAAATAGTAATACTGAAAATAACCGTTTATAAAATAAGAATTTAGTAAAAAGTTATCAGTTAATTGTCAATGTTAAGGAATATGTTAATCTTGAAAAACTTGTTTGGGTTGATGGGTAAAATGTTTGAATGAGCTAAAAACTTTTTGGGCATGACACTAAAAAATAAGGGAAAAAATCCAATCGTGAATTAATAAAATTTTCAACACAAAATTATCTAATTTTCTAAATTCACTTATCGTATTGGACTAAATCCACAACCCTAAAATATGTTCAAATGAATACAGTGATGGTGTGGATGTGGTAAGCATGTGGTTTGGTTTTGGACTTTTAGTTACCTTCCCATTGGATTGGTTTTGGTAACTCAAAATTAAGCGATAATTTTAAAAACTTCAGATGTTCCTGACAATTTCAATTAGCACCTTTAAAATTTTAAATATTGCACTTTCTCCTCTAGTTTTACAATTTGTATAGCAAATTCTTAAAATAATACGAATTTTGAGTAAAAGTTCAAAACTACCCTTTTGGTAAAAAATGAAAGGAAACTATTTTATGTTATTCGTTTCACAACCAAAAAATACTATCATCACTATCTTTTATCACCGCTATTACCGCCATCACTATCTTGTTATCCCAAAAAAAAAAAAAATGGTCTAAACTTTAATAACCTACAAATAACCGTTGCCCAATTTCCTCTTCTATCTTTCTCCTCTGCCTAATTTTATTCTTGAGAGCCAAAACCACCAATATATCTCTCCTTTGTCCCACTATACCCTTGGCCTACGCATCCATATTCTTTTTTACCCCTTAATTCTTTGAGGTCCTTTTACTATTTGTTATGTAAATATAAAAATCAAGTGTTAAGTTAGTAGTATTCTAGTCATTTTGCCATAACAAGGGAGCTAAGTGTAATATTCAAAACTTCTTCTAAGTGAAATTGTTAGAGCTTTGGAGGGTTTATGAAATTATCCCTAGAATTAATTGTAGATCCAATCCAAAACTTTAGTGCTTGCAGCTGTGCTTGATTCCTTTGTTGATTGTTCCCTTTTTGCTTTTATATTTTTGGCTCAAAAAGTCAGTTGACCATAGTAAATTTAAGCAGTTTCAAGTATCAATCTGCTGGTAGCCACAAACTTAGGAAATCTTTTCCTGATTGCAATCATCTTTTCCCTCTCTTTATTCTGTTTTAAAGGTTAATTATAAGTATTAATTAAACAAAAGTGGTTGTTTGACCTGTATTTGAAGAGGTTGTTTACTAGCTCTAGGAGCATTGTTTACCCCACCAACATTATTCAATTTCAAATGCAAAAAGCTAAATGATTCCCTCATTTTTTTCTGCACTATAACGGTATAGTCCCACTTGGAATAACTCTTTATTGGGTACTAAAAGAACATATGCTTTGTCTACAAGGGATAAGGAAAAATAAAAAACTATATTTTGTTGCTGCAATCATGCTACTGTAGAATACGGTGACGTATGAGAGTATAAAATTCCACGATTATACATGTTTGGTGAACACACGGTGCACCTTTTTAATTTGTGAAGTAATTGGATGATACAGTTCATTTTTGGAGTTAACTTTTCAAAATAATTTATTTCGGGGCTCTAATCCGTTTAAATGTAGGTTTTCCCGTTTGATTTCTTCTAAATAATTAAAAAGATATTTCAATAATAATATGAATACGTTTTCGGGTTTTTTTAATAACATTGTTAGTAGAAGTACGTGCATTTTAAATCTACATAAATTGTTTGGAAAGTTTATTCCAAGAGTCTAGGACGAATAATGTTTATCTTCCCATGGAATAAATCTTTTATAAAAAAATCCATTTCAAACAAAAAAATTATCCAAAATTAGTCATTTTGTGTAAAGAAAATTGACGAAATTTGAAATGTTTTGTGTAAAAAATTATACAAAAAATAGTTTTTTATAATCTCAATTTCTAAGCTTTTTCATTTTTGTAGTGTACTTTTATAATATCTTGTCATGTATCCATTCATTCCAAACTTATCAGGGCATAGAGTGTATAAACGACTTTGGATTAATTGCTTACGTAATTTCTGAACCTTTTTATGAGTCAGTTTAATTATCAAACTTTAACTTGTACGTATTGAATCCCTCAACTTTCATATCAATGTTTAATTGTTTTCCAATACAAATTTATATTAAAATTGCCATTCTATTTATGACATTTTTCTATTTTTTCTCTTCTTTTCTTTTTTTTTTACACATTTTTTTCTTTTATTTATCCTCCTTAACTCTCTCTGTAATATTAGGGACCTTTGGAGGGTACTCTTGTAAATTGATGAGTTGGGGTAGTGTTTTATTTTTCTTAAGTAGAGGGACTTAAAAGAAATTCCCAAATTCCTAAATTTTGCCCAAATAAGATTAGGGAAATTATTTTTCCAATTTGTGTTCTTTCTCTTCATCTTCCAATTTGAGTATCCCTAAAATCTTTTCTTCTTTCTCTTTAATCATTCTTTAAAGGAGGTGTTGGAGTGCCTTCTCCTAGTAGGGGATCAAGGGGAGGAAGTGCTGTCTCCACTACCCAATTTTTCACTCAAGGTAAATTTCCGAAGTTCAATTTCTTCCTTCTTTAGTTGATTACATTGTATGAGAAGATGATATTTGATAGGCATATGAAATTGTAAGGCTCTTATGCTTTATTGAACTTATGCTTTGTGTTGATTTGGGTGTATTGATAGAAGATGAATGGTGGTGATAGTGGAATTAGGAAGAACTTAGTATGATTATAGTTTAGGTTGTCTTGGATGAATGTTATGGGTTCTATGTGTCTTATTTTGCTTTATCTTGTCAAGTATTTCCATATTGAAGTTGTTTTAGTGGTTGGTCCGGTTTTGGAGATGTTTGGTCGTTTGGTTGTGTTGCAGGAGTTCGAGTCGCGGGCGCGGCTGGGGCCTAGGCACTCGCGGCTCGACTCCAGTTTTGTTGGGTCGCGTCTGTCCGTTGGCCAAGCCCAAGGATGTCGAGCCACAGGTCGAACTTGATGAGCTGCAGCCATGGCTCATCCCTGGCCTACCCGCGGCTCGGCTTCTGCTGGATCCACGAGTGAGCTTTTCTTCTGGTTCTGGGCGCAAATCATTCGTTATGTTTTCTTTCAACTGTACTTCTTTATTTCCTCGTGTAAGGCCTTAGGTTATGTTTTATTCTAGAATTATTGTTAGAATAGATCTATAATTGAGTTTTCTTTGTGTGTTATTAGGCGAGGAAGGCGGTTATCCATACTCCAACTATTTGAACTAAAGTGGAATCGAGGTAAGTAGTTTACGAATTCCTTGCATATTGAAAACAAGTTATGACTAAAACTAATGTTCTAAATTACTAATTGTTCTTTGCTTGGCTTGAGTTAGGATATTTACGATTTGTGATATGAAATGATTATACGAGGTAATGTGTTTGATTAATTGATGTTTGGAATGAGCTCTTGAATGAAATGACTCATGACGGGACTAGTTCCTTAAATCGATGTTGGATGTTTAATATTTGACCATGCTAACCGGGGATAGTTAGTTTTGTTTGACAGGACTGACCGAGTAGAGTCAATAATTGACTGTATTAACCAGGTTATAGTTAACAACTGGATATCAAGGGTCATTAGGCGGTTTACTTCTTGAGCTCGTTAGAAATGTTTGACATTTGATATATGTGTTTATGAAATGAATGTACTTTACCTCGTACTTTATGAATTAAGTCATTTAATGTTATTGTCGTGCCCCATTTTTTTCGAAAGTCGGAAAAAGGAATTATTATGATGTTTGGAAAAAGAGTGTAGGTTTTTGTAAAAATGATTTTTAGAAAATGTTTTATAAAAAGGTATTTTGACAAAAATGTGATTTTTAGAAAATGCTTTATTTTGAAAACAAAAAGAAAATGGCCTAAAATGGGACTTTAAAATGTGACGGTTTTTGGGCAAAAAAAAATAGAGTCTAAAAAGGGTTTTTAGTAAAAAGGGAGTCGCCACTTGGTATTGAGTTTTGGTATATCAAGTCACCAGAAAATATTTTATAAAAGGTAAGAAAATCGAGAATGATTTATTTAGAAAAAAATGATTTTTGAGAAAAAAATGCAAGAAAAACAATAAAAACCCTTTTAGACAACTCCAGGTCTTTGAAAACAAGAGAAAAAGGTTCGGGATTCACAGTTGAAGAAAGGGAAGGCAAAGGTTTACACCTAAGGCACCCTTTCAACCTAGCTGAAACTAGTTGCAAGGTTTAGTCTAAATTTTCCTAATATAACCCTGCGATTTTATCACATTTGGATGCAACTATATGAATGCAAATCTAACCCTAAAAATAGATATCGTTAAGGGACAAAATGTTCCATTGAGGTTTGGTCGGAATTATCGCATTAATTGCGAAACTCGAGTCTAGATCTCGATGGATTCACGAGTATAGATGCAAAATGGAATGCAAAAGAAAAGAAAATAGTAATATAGATAGTAAGTGAACAAAGAAAGTGGGGAATGCAACATAACGGGTACGGGGGGACTAGTAGGCTCGTGACTAGCTATTCCTACTCACGGAGGAGGGAACGGCATGTATGCCACCGCTTCCCACATGGGTAAATGACTATTTCTAGTCGAATCATGCAAATGTCCTAATTTCTAAGTGAGATGCAACCTAAATGTCATGCATTTTAAAAACGTGTCAAAAATAATAATAATAATAATAATAATAATAATAATAATAATGATAAACAATAATAATAGTAATAATAAAATCATGTCAAATGGAAAGAAAACTAAAAACGTGTGAAATGAGATGTGAAATGCACACAAATGCACCTAATACTAAATGTCCTAAGGGTTTAGCATTGGACTAACCCGTTCTAAAAATCCCACTAGCGTTGGACTAGCGGGAAAAAAAAAGAAGCCACAACTAGCGTTGGACTAGTGTGGTGACGGAATACCATAAGTCATGAATTAAATATTAAAGCATGAATTAAAAGCAAATAAAACATATAAAAACATATAAGATCACATAGGAGCACATAACACATAAACATGATATTCTAGATGCAAAGTCCTAGAGAAAGCGAATAAAACACATAGCACATAGCACACATAGCACACAAGAGCCCTAACTATTACACCGGAGAAAAAACCTAATTACAATCTAAAATGGAAAAAGATAAACAAAATAGCCTATCTAACCTATCTATTACATTTTCTATCTAAAATACCAAAACTTTGGTTAATTAGATGAAAATATAAACTATCTATTACATTGACTATCTAAGTACAAAAATTTTCGTTAAATAGAAAATTACCTATCTATTACATTCCTTTGAATAATTAAAATTAAATTCAAGTAAATAACATAACGTAAATAAACGCTCACATATAAATAAAATAATAAACACTAAAAAAAATACATAAAGAAAAACACATAAAAAATAGGAGCATGTAGGAGCACATAAGAGCACATAAAGAGAAATTAAAAGGATAATAAAGGTACCTCCCATCCAAAGACTTGGTATCAATACTAACAAAACGAATAAACACATCAAGGTGCCAATATTTTGGATAGACAAATTATAAAGTAAATAATGCAATATTAACTACTATAATCAAGGGATAAAATGCAAGAGAATTATAACAACAACAACAAATAAAAGTTAAAAGCACTAACTAAGCGTTTAAAAATATATATTTAATTTAAATAAAGAAAATACAATAATATGTAATTAAACTTTTAACACAATGTATAAAAACACTAAAATAAAATAATATAAAGAGGTACAAAGAAACTAATATGATCCTTAATTAAATAAATAAAAAATTTAAATCGGGTCATTGATTAAAGCTTAGAAACACAAAGGGCGTAATTGAAAGCATTAAGACCTAAATTAGATAAAAAAAAGAAAAGCTTCGAATTTAAAATAAGATTTTTCTAAAAATTTTAGGTTAAAACACAAATATCCCAAAATTAAGGGAAAAAGTATAATTTAAAAAAAATTTAGGAATAAAAATGTCAATTTTAACAAATCTAAAGTTAAAATATAAGTTCTAACAATATTCTATGGTAAAAGTGAAAAGTCTAGTAAATTGGAGGACAAAAACATGAATTTCAATAAATCTAGAGTGAAGAAATATATTTTCCAGCAATGTTCTAGGAACAAAAATGCAATTTACAGCAAGCTTAAAGAATAAAAATAAATTTCAGTAAATATGTGGAGTCAAAAATAAAAATTACAACATGAGCAAAAATATAATTTCCAGCAAGATTGTAGGATAATAATGTAATTCCAGCAAAGTATAATGGCAAAAATAAAATTTCAGCAAGGTTGGGGGACAAGAATACAATTTCCAGCAATACATGGGGTAAAAATGAAAACTAGAGCAAACCTAGGGGGTGAAATCATAATTTCAGCAAGATTTAAGGACAAATTCGTAATTTCAGCAAACTTAGAGGTATAAAATTGCAATTTCCAAACATATTAGAACCATATTGCAATTAATTTGGACATAATTGAAAGGAATTACAAAATTCTAGGGTCAACTAAAATAAATAAGGACTTAAATAAAGTAAACTAAAAGTATTGAAGGGCATAATCAAACAATTAAGAACCTAAGGGGGAAAAATATAAATATATAATCTGATGAAAATAATAACAATAAATAACTAAAGAAAAACTAAGTTTTGGCTACGATTTTTTTCTTTTTCTTTTTTTTCTCTGCCTTTCCGGCTCTCTCTTTTGTCGGTCTCTCTCCCTTTTCGGGTTTTCTCTCTTCGGCCTCCCTCTCTCTTCGATTTCTCTCTTCGGCCTCTCTTTTCGGTCTTTCCCTCTTTGGCCTCTCTCTCGGTTTTTCTCTCTTCGGCCTTGTTTTCTCCTCGGTTTTTCTCTCTTCGGCCTTGTTTTCTCCTCAGCCTCTCCTCTCTTTGGTTTTTCTTCCTCCTCGGCCTCTCCTCTCTCTTCGGTTTCTCTCTTCGGTCTTTCTTTCTTCGATTTTTCTCTCTTCGACCTCCCTCTCTTCGGTCTTTCTCTCGGTTTTATTCTCTCCTCAGCATTATCCTCGGTTTTTCTCTCTTCGGCCTTGTTTTCTCCTCGACCTCTCCTCTCTTTAGTTTTTCTTTCTCCTCAGCCTCTCTTCTCTAGTCTTCTCTCTTTTATTTTGTTCTCTCCTCGGATTCTTTCTTCGGCCTCTCTCTTTGGTTTTTCTCTCTTCGGTCTCTCTTTTTCACTCACTCTCTTCGCCCTCTCTTCTCTTCGGTTTCCCTTTGTCCGGCTTGCTCTCTTTTTCTCTTTTTCTCTCTATTTCTAACCGAATTCCCTAATCACACTACCTAATCTCTTAAACCCATATGCAATCATACGCAAATCAAACAAGGTTCTACACAAAATCTCATATACTAGATATTAATTAGACAAAATTGAGAGAGAAAAGTTGTACCTGGATGCAAGAAGATTCGGTAATGGTGGACTTCTATGGGAGTGGCAACGCTTATCTTGACAGTGGGTGGTATGTGGTGGCGGCGTAGTGAAGTTGTTGCTGCTACTGCTGGTCCATGTGTGGGTGGTGGTATACCACGGTCTGTAGTGAGCTGGTGGCAGTAGGTGGCAGAGCTGTTGCTATGGAGGTTGTTATGACTATGGGGCCTGGTGTATGGAGTGTGTGCAGGTGTATTGTGTTTGAATGAGTGAGCTAGGAGTGTTGTGCGATGTGTGTGCTGTGAGAGCCGAGAAGGAAGAAGTGATGTTGAGAGTGTTTTGTGCGGGTGTGTGTTGTCTGTGAGAGAGCTGAGAAGGAGAGGAAGATGAAAGTGTGTATGTATATTGAGTGAAGTGTCTGAAGTGTGGTGTGTGTGTTGTCTGTGAGAGAGCCGAGAAGGAGGAAGATGAAAGTGTGTGTGTATTGAGAGAAGAATGGAACCAATGGTGAGTGTGTGTAGGTGTATGTCTGATGATGAAGGTGGGTGAAGAAAGAAAATAAATCTACCCAAAATTCCCTCAAATCTGGTTTTTGCAGGGGGAGTTGGTTTGATTTTCTCTGCTGCTACGTGCAGCAGCTGCAATAAGACTGCAGCTGTTGTAGCAGCTTTTTTTTTTTTTTTTAAAATCCAAATAAATAGTAAATAGTGTTGAAAAATTATGAAATTTTTATGAAAAATCTATAAATTCATAAAATGCATGTATAAAATTTTTGATACAAAAATTCTAATAATAAGAACATATTTGAATATGTGTCATATGTGACAAAAATTATGAAAAGAAAAATAAAAATACTAAATGACCATTAAAAATCACAAAATTTTTACACAAAATGTATTATCACACAAAAATATGTATACTGAAATTTTCACTTAGAAATTTTAACATTCTTACGTTCTTGGGAAACGTGACATTAAGTAAAAAATGCTAAAATTTTAAATAAATACTAGATGACTCCAAAAAATTATTAAAATTAGAAATAATGATAAAAATGGTAAAATTATGTATTAAAAAATATAGACTAAAATAAAATAATATTTACACGGTGAAATTACTATTTTGCCCCTGATACAACTAATTAGACATAATTTATCCAAAAATTACAATTAGCCCCTTGAAAAAATAAAAAGTATCCCCGAATGAGGTAAAATACATTTTCTTATAAAGGGTGTGTCAAAATTTGGTGTCTACAGTTATTTGTTGTATGAAACTATATATGTATAACCGTCTCAAGCCACAAGGTGATCCTTTACTACTTACTGGGTGACATGTCACTTACTACTTATTTTATATCGCAACGGAGGAGACTTTTGTTGAGGAAGACTGGACCGACTCTTGGACCTTTTGAGTTAGGTTTAGATTGAAAGCTTTTGGTGATAGGGTATATTTTGTAAAGGGTTCTTTTGTTCTATGAATGTATAGCCCTATTCTTTTGTTCATGCTAGGGTATACTTATAGTAACCCAATTCTTTCATTATAAAAGAAATGAAATGTATTATGAATACTCATATTTTGAATGAATGAAATAGATCCTTTGGCAATGATTGCTCTTCCCTTAACCTTAACCTTAACTTGTTTTAGTAATGTATGTCTTGATGCGGCCTTATGTTCTAACGTAGTTTAGGGCATGGCGAATGCCACGTTTCGGGCACGGGGCGTGACACTCTCATATTCATTTCAAAGGACACTAATTCTGCTTTGTCTTTCTTCACTAGCCTAGCCGACAAAGGAAATTAAAAAAGTCAGTTCTAAACAAATGAACTATCTATCATCCTAAAAACATCTTAAAAATTTTCAAAAACACTCTAGTCTTATATCATCCAATGCAAGAATAAAAAGAAATATATCAATGTTTTATCTTTTTCTAGTATGATAAATAATTTGTTTTTATTATTAAGTATACAATGCCATATTTGCCTTCCATTATTTTCTCTAAGTTGCTAGCGGACAAAGGAGACAAGAAGTTGGCATTCTTAGGGATGGAATAGGGACAGCGGGGAGTACGAGAAATAAAGAAAAGAAAATGTAAGATAGAGGACAAAATGAAAAAGGTAAAGAAAGAATGGAAAATATCATAAATAAAAGGGATAATTTCACATATCTTCCTTGAGGTTTGTCATAATTACATTGACCTACCTTTAGGTTTTAAAAATGACACTTACACCCTTTGTGTTTATATTTTTCCTAACAAAACAAGTCCATTTTGATAATGTAACCCAAAAACACCAACCAAACACCTTAAAATATGCTTAATCACTTTTAAAAAGATAAATAAATATTAAAAAATTAATTAATTATTCATAAAAATGTCAAAACTACTTATATTCTTATATCAAAATTTCAATTTCCACCAAATATTACTTCTTCAAAACTCAGTTATTTAACTAATCTAAATGAATTTACTTTATCTATTAAAATTTTACAAACAAATATATTAATAAGAAAGAGATGAGCAATTTAAAAGCAATGAAGCATATTTTAAGGTGTTTGGTTGGTATTTTTGGGTTACATTATCAAAATAGACTTGTTTTATTATAAAAAATATATAAATACATGGGTGTAAGTGTAATTTTCAAAACCTGAGAGAGGGTGAGTGTAATTATGGCAAACCTTAGGGGAGGTATGTGAAATTATCCCTCAATAAAATGGTAATTTTGACAAGAAGGTATGTTGAAACCAATTAAACACTACATGAAAAGTTGAGCAATTCGATAGATATAATTAGAAGTTTGAAAGTAAACTGATCTTGTAAAAGAATTTGGTAACAACTGGAGTAATTAACTCAACTACTTTAGATAAACACACACATACATTTTGTAGATAAAAAAGAAAAAGCTGAACCAAATGAATACCTAAGTAATTTTGACACACCATTAGTTATGACTAAATAGTTTTCGGCAAAAACAGAACTGCAGTTAGATTATACAATGAACGAATGCAAAAACTGACATTGATTTTGTTTTTTTAATGAATAGGTCTAGATTATGGGACGGATAACCATGAAAACAAGACATAAACTAGCAAACTTTAGTGGGGATTTTCTTTTTTTTTTTTCTTCTGAGAGGGAAAAAAAAGTCACAAGAGGAAAAGCAATTCGATCCAGTAGCATCCACAAATAAATAGTTTTGTCTGAGATTATCGTCCCAGTCACTTCTATCAATTCTTTGTACACAGATTAATCTTCGAGAATTGAGAGCCCATTGGATTTCCAATCAGAGCCATGCCCCCCAAAAAGTTTCTCTCCGACGCTTTTGTCCCCGTGGGACTTAAGTAGTCCTACTTGCCAAGTCCACAAACAACATAAGAAAATCCTTCGAGTCCACGTTGTTTTAAATGCTTTTGTTTTGAAGAATTTTTAAAATTTTTATAGTAGAAAAGACATTTCTGACTTGGGTAATTACATTTATCTGTATGCTAAGAATTATCACGATTACAAGCCTTTTTTTTTTATTCGCGGAATTAGGTTAATATCCTTAACGATTGTAAGATAGAGTGACTTTTTAGAAAATCACTCATATTGTAAAACCACGCTAAGTCACTAACTTTAGCCCTCTGTTGTCTTTCTAAGAACAATTTTAAATTAAAGAATAACTTAGAAGTAGTGTAATTTAAAATTTAATAGGCAGTCTTTTTAATAATAAAGAAATTCAAGTCTTTTTCTAAATTAATAGATAATTCTACCTTTTAATTCCGCCATAACTTTTTTCCTTTCGAGTGTTTCATCATATATTTTAACATGAGAGTGGCCCCTTTGATTTTTTTTTAAAGATCGTTATTTGGCCCTTTCTGCTTTATTTGTTACTTTTTGTTTTGGGGTACAACTTTTCTGTGTTTTATACACTGGTCTTGGCCATTATCCGTGCTTTAAGTAATAGTAACTTAGTCATCATCCTTGATATAAAGCAAACATTTTTTAAACTTGTTCTTCTTTGTTAATGACTGAGTTAGGTTTCCCGTTTTAATATATGTTTATATAACTTCTTTTTATGAATCTTTTGGGTACACTACAACCTTTTATTGCCAATCACTAGCTTTAATTTCTATATGTGCTGCGAGAACAAAACTTTAAGATAACTTGTCGATCTGATGCTAAAAAAAAAAAAAAAAAAAAAGCAAAAGCAAACTTGTCGATCTGTCACCCTAATCTCTTTAGTAAATGGATAGGTATATATCTAACAGTATATTAATTAGGCTAGCGATACTGTCAAAGCGATTTTTATTTCAATACCAACATTACTCTTAATCAATCAATAGCACTATTTTAGTTAATTTTGGTGTGCCTTTTCATTACATTAATTGACTTTTAAAAATACTCTTCTGTTTCCTCCCTTCCTCTCCCTCTTGCCATTTCTTTTTTCTATTTGGATGTGATTTTCCTTTTTCTACATTTTCTTATTCTATTTCTCTCAAATTTATCTTTTATTTTGTTTTCTTAAACAACTATTTTCATTTTCTATTTCTCCCAGATTTTCCATTTTCTACTTTTTGTTAAACAAAATGAATTACAACTTTGAGGATGTTGATAAATAACATTTTTTTTAGATAAACATGTGTAAAACTACATATATAAAATTTACCTAATCCAAGAAAACAATTATAAGATTAGATAAATGACACAATAACAGGGTTTAACATAGGTAAATTTTATGAATTGCAAACCTGGATTTTGACTTCTTTATTGTATCCTGCTGATGAATTCTAATAGTATTTAAATATTTACACATATATTTAAATAATCAAGATGGATAAATAAATAAAAATTTGCACCCCATAATTTAATCATAACTTATTATTACCATATTGAATAAACTTATACAAATAGGAATAGATTATGTGCTCAATTATGCCAAAAAAAGTAAAAACAAGCAAAAGAAAAAAAAAAGAAAAAGAAAAAGATAACTTACCAGAGAGGGAGGAAAAGTAAAAAACGAAAAAGAAAAGAAAGTTATGGAAGAAATCCTAATAAGATGTAGAAAAAGAAAAATATGAACGATATAAAGTTGTGATAAAAATCTTAAAAAGGAAATTCTGAGATAAATAGGAAATGATCATGGGAGGGAGGGGGAAAGGGGGAAGAGGAGAGAGAGAGAGAGAGAGAGAAATGGAGGAGAGAGAAAGGTAGGAAAGTTAATTTGGAAGAAGTATGAGAGGGAAGGGAGTTGATTTGGGAAGGGGTAATTAACATAATAAAAGGAAGCACAAAAATTACTGATAACATTATAAAAGAAAGCACAAAAGTAGTGTTGGCATTTAAATAAAAATCACTTTGACAATATGGCCAGCCAATTAATTATGGTTCTTCTAAATTAATGTCTTTTGAGGATCACAAAGTCTTCTATTTTAGTTCTAATAGTATACTGGTCCCATCTCGAGGTTCCCTTTAGTTGGCCATTTGTACTGATTTGAAAGGGTGCAAGAGAGTTTTGTTTTAATGTCTGACCATAACAATTTTATACACGGGTTTTTTTAACTGAAAAATAGTAGTTTAATCACATAGACAAAAGAAAATATGAATGCAAGAAAATATGAAAAGCAAAAGATAACTAACTATAAAGGGTCAATTCAGCATTTAATTTGTAAAATCTCTCGGATTCATTGATTTGATTTACTGTGGTTGGCATTGACATCCCTAATTAATTAAATGCATATAGCGATTCCAATAATAAATAATTTCTCGTGCCTTGATTAATATAGTTTTCTTGGTTTCCAATCCATTATTTGTTTATAAATGCATGCTTCTCATAGATTTATAATTGCACAACCTAATATATACTTTCGACAATATACGCGGTTTCTTCCCAATTTTGTTTATTCTAACATGGTAAAAGAGCTTTCAATCGATTATCTTCATAGTGTATATTCTTTTAGATTATTTAGTCACTTCCATATTGTTTTCATTCGACGGGCTATGTTCTCTTTTATTGAACGGGTTACGTTCCCATCTCTCGGCATTTTACTAAGCAACTTCTATTCCCATCTATTCAAAGATTCAAGTTTTGTTCCACAGATGAACCCGTTTTCTTGGCGTATTGCCTTTGACAGAGTTTGATTTCTTTAGGATGGTATTTTCATGGCTTCAATCTAGATGTTAATTAGTCCCCTTACGAAGCATTTTCTTATAATATAAAAGCCGCCTCTTCGTTGCTGACATCTTTGTGAAGGTCCATTTCTGAAGATGTTTCAAGGATTTCATGTTACGAATTGGGACGAATAAAGAGTCAAGCGATTAGAGCTCTATGACTCCACTCCAAAAGTCAGGGGTTCGAATCTCACCATGCCAAATTCCCCTTCCTCATATAATAGTATAAGATTATCAAAAAAAAAAAAAAAAAAGTTACGAATCCAAGTTATCCTTTTCCCAGTCTCATTTGTTTGAGGCTTGGAAGCTTTTAACATATATTATTGCTGTATCTCTTCTTTTTTTTTTTTCAAGATATATATTATGGTTGTATCTTTGATTGGAGATTGATAATCTTGATTGACTTAATACGTACGGAATTCCCAATCCCATTGCGCACTTATTAATATAGGTCTCTTATGATCGGACATATCAATAGAAAATTTTACAATTCCGTACCTTAAATATATGTTCCAAACTTTGATTATTATTCTTACAATCATAATTTTCACAAAATCTTGACTGGTCCGTTGACCATTTGTTTTGAGATATTAACTCGCACTGGACCATATACCTTTTTTCTTGATGTGGTTATGAGTA
Source organism: Mitragyna speciosa (assembly GCA_024721245.1). Taxonomy (NCBI): domain Eukaryota; kingdom Viridiplantae; phylum Streptophyta; class Magnoliopsida; order Gentianales; family Rubiaceae; genus Mitragyna; species Mitragyna speciosa. The sequence continues at coordinate 8,402,215 of CM045566.1, read as the reverse complement.
AGTAAATATTAGGTGGATTAAGCATGTCACTTGGTATTACACGCTATGTGATCCATTTAAACCAATTACTATAAGGTGTGGTCTACTATTACTGTATAATATAATGATAAATTATTAGTTCTAGTGCATTACGAGACAATACACATGATGCATTTGATACTTTTTTGTGTGTTCCTGATTGAGTTTGATAACACCAACTTCAAATGGTAAAACAATAGTATCTCTATTCCCCCAATCCTTACTGAAACGCTTAGTCAATCAAGACGATTAGGTATTTGTCACCGAATTGATATGATAATCTCTTCTGGAAATGTCTTTCTTTCTTTTCTTTTTTTTTTGGTATAAAAAAAAAACTATGTCTTCCAGAAAAAGCGGTCTGAGTTGCTCAAATAAGTTAGCTTTAGGTCTTAATTTAATTCCAATTTCTTGGATCAAGAAAATTGGTAGGACTAGATTGAGCAATTCTTTAATTGGTTGGACTAAATTAAGCAATGTAGTTTCCAATCACGTAAGTTTGCTCAATTTACTCCATCCAGTATAGTCTACTGTATTGCAATGTTGTTTTACGCCGAGTTGGTTAGAATTTTACTGTAGAAGATATTTATCAGTGGACAGCCCAAAACATTGGCTCAAATAACCCATACAAACAAATGAATCCACATGCTTCAGGGAAAACAACATTACAAAATAAGAAAACAAATATATTAAGTACGGAGTAAAACTCTCGTTAACAACATATTTAACCATTTTGCTATCATGATTCATGGAATCTTGAATTTATTCTGTCACAGCTCTCTGCCCACTGAATATCTATTTCAGAGGATGTTTGCTGCTACAAGGGGACTTCTTTATTTTAATTCTTTTAGTAGTAGAATAGGTAACCTTATTTAGTCACATGGGATAAGAGTTAGAGGCGGCCCTATCTTTTCTTTAGCTACTAATTTTGGTACATCTACAAGTACTTAGGAATGTAAATTTGCATTTTTGATACATACAAGCTCACTATTTTTGTACACCTTTATCATGTATATCTAAATTTAATTCAAGTCACAAATTTCTCATGTAGGTCCATTCTAGTGGAATATTGAACTCACATGATTAACTTTTCTTCTCAAGAAAGAAAAGAATGGAAACAAAAGGAAAAAGTGGGAATGGAACTATGACGAATAAAATGAAAGTTAAAAGAATCATTTATAGGCTAGCTGCAGTTCACTCCTCTTGCTCTCATTGGTTGGCAAGAAAAAAGAAAAAAGCTGGATGAGACTCAAATTGCCAGATGTCGTGAATCTATAAACTAGCTTTTTTTTTTTTTTTGTGGTAATAGAGGAAATGTCAAATATATACAATGACTAAAGTTAACTGGTTCTCTCCCAATTAACTTGTGCTAAACTTGCTTGTATGAAAAAGTCTAATCTAACAGGAGGTCGGTTACAAAACACAAAAGAATTCTCTCTGACTTTACACCATAATTAGCTAAGAAATCTGCACATCTATAAACTAGCTTTTGTGTGTTAGAAAAGCTTTCAAAAATGTCAGACCAGATCCCCCTCAATATATAAGTTTTCATCACTCATCACAAGAATCCAAATTAGTACAACACAACATCCCGTCATTCTGCACATGAGCGGCAAAAAAGAAGCAGCCACTCTTCTCTGCTCCAATCTTTGATAATCTTTTGAGTCAATCTAAACTTGGTTTTGTTAGATTCTATTGTCTGGTGAATCAATTATCTCAGCTTCTTTCATTTGTCAGGAAACTGAACTGAGATAGAAGAAATTTTCAAGAAAACTGAAGTAGAATTGGATATGGATTTCTGGGCTGCAAGAGTTCACTCAGCAAAACATTTTTCTGCTGTCCAAGCTGCCAGACTCAACAATTATGGTAAATATAAACAATTACCACACAACCCTTTTGGTGTTCCTTCAAATGTTTTTGCTTTTTGTTTATTTGCTTTCAAAGTTTGTGAAGATTATGGATTTATTAGGCAATTGAACTAAATAATGGTTTTTCTGGCTCTGTTCTGCCATGGTTTTACAATTGACTAGTGGCTTTTCTGCTTCTCTTGACTCTTGCAATCGTAACTTGTACTTGGTGTTCTGTTTCTTCCTGTTCTGGACTTGGCTATGTGTATTTATCTCTTTTCTGAAGATTTATTTTGCTGTTGATGTTGTTGTAGTACATCAAAATTTTGGGGAAGATGGTGGCTATCTGGTCTTTATATATTATTGACTTCTATCGTCTAATTAACAATTTGCCAAAACATCACTTGAAATCCTTGAACTTTTTATCTTGCTGGATGGACTAATTGCCATTCTTTGCAGTGACATTTGATTGCTTGTTGTGTAGTGATGATAAATATGATAAATTACTTATGCTGATATCTTTAAATTGTTTACTGTGTCTAATTGCACAGACAGTCATTTGACCATGGATGTTGAAGGAGAAGATGATGTGAGGGCATGGTTTCCCTGCCCTTTCTGTAACGTGGAAATTGAAGTTCAAGTGTTGTGTAGCCATTTGCAAGAAGAGCATTGTTTTGACTTGAAAAATGCGGTATAATACCATTCAATGCTTATGTTAATAATTTTACCGCTATTATATCTTGTTATTTGTATTGTATGGCATCCTAGCCAATGAGAACATGCACAACAATTTAAAGATGATCATTGCATTGGTACTGTGCTAATCAGATAACTGGCCTAAGAAGAGCCTTTATCTGGCAGGTAAGAAGTAATAACCATTTTTTTTAATTTTTGTTTTTGTCCCCTGTTTTTGGTAGGGGGCAATTTGAAGGGGTATAGCACGCATATTCTGTTGACTTCCTGCTGCAATCTGATGGCTTTTGACTATCATTATATTTCAGGTCTGCCCAATTTGTGCAGCAACGTTAGGAAAAGATGCAATTGGACATTTCACAATGCAGCATGCTCATTCAGTAAAGGTATATTATCTTTGCATTTGTAGCTACTGAGATATCTATAGCTAAATGAAGAAACACGAATTATTGCAGAGAAGGCGAAAATCTCAAAAATCAGGCATGTGGAGTAATGCCTCAGCAGTGGCATGTAAGGACTTGCAAGAGTTGGCTTCATTTGGTTCAAATTCATTAAATTGTCGGTCTGACAGGCAGGAACCTGCTCCAGATCCACTCCTTTCACCATTTCTTTGTTCAACACCCTTTTCAAACTCTAAAGACTACAAAAAAGATGCATCTTCTAATTATGCCGACTCAACTGCTAATGCAGACAGGTATGTTCTTTTCCTACTCAAAATTTTTGTCTGCAGTACTACTTTTTTTTTTTTTTGGTAGGTATGTGCACTTTATCATAAAATCTACATTATGTGAAGAGTGTTAAAGATCAAAGGATTGGTGTTGGTTAGTTAGTTATCTGTTAAATGGAATCTAATCTATGCTCATCATGAACTCGAAAGGCTAAATGACATGTTAACACAACATCATAAGTTCGGAATTTACCTTTTGTGTTAAAGATTACAGTTTTGATGTTGGTTGACTAATTACCCGAAAGATCACATTATTTTGTTGGTTAGCTAATTATATGCTGTATGGAGTCTAATCTATGCCCATTACGAACTCAATTTCATTTTGCAAGGTAGTTATGCATATCAGTTGCGTAGGATGCTCGAACGTCTGGCTATTATGATGAGAGATAAAACCTATCAAATCTAGACTTCCTCTCAATGTTTCAATAAGAAGACATGGAGAGCACAATCAAGAATCAGTTAGTATCTGCATGTGAGTAGGCATGGCAAAGATAGTGTTTCAGATTGTAGTGCAACACATTTTAAATACCAGTATGAACGTTGGGTTGTGTCAATCACTCAAGGAGAACGATGGTCAATTAACTGAAGAGAAAATTTTCAAGAATGCAGAATTAAAAAAATGGTCTCCATCCATTCATTATGCAGTTGGCGTGACCTAAATTAACTTTTCCAATGTTAGTAGCATATTTTTTTTTACCATATTAAGAAACATAAAAATTTGTTCTAAATATAAATTTTGATGACAAAATTACTATTGTGACATATGATTTGAAAAGATACTTTCAATAAAAGTAATATCTAAATATATGGGATGTGCAGCATATGCAGGAAGCGAAGTTGATGAACTCAATCTTCTCTATACTGTTATTGAAATTATTGTTTAGTAATGTGTAATTCTGAGCATTCTTTGCTGTTCCGTATACTATTCAGAATCACTTGGTACTGTCAAATACATGAACAGATGATCTTTTAGTAGTGTTTATAACTGTGATATCAAGTGATTGAATTTGGTCTTTTGGAGTTAAGAAGATATGAAAGAGTTAAACTTTCATGGAAATTATTATGCAAGGTGCTCTTATGGACATAAAACATTTGCATTGGCTACCTTGTCATAATATTATTACTTAAGGATCAGCAGCTTAAAATCATCTAGGTTGATATGGATAAAAAAATCTAAATCAATAAATCAAGAAGCATCAGTATTTCACTTAGCGTGAATTTCATAAGTTGTAAATGGTCCTTCTAATCTGGTTTTTGTAATTAATAATATATGGTTACTCATTTTGATTCAAAAATAATGTTGTATATTGTCTTTTGATTGATAATAAGCCTTAGTTTTACATTTATAGTTTTCAGGCATGACAGGGGAGGCTTTGATCTTATATTGTATTATGAGTTTTGAGATGCTTTCTACATTTTTTAGCTTCTTTTAAGATTTGTGTCTTGGAGGAAGAATTTAAAAGAGAATTTGACAGTTATAGTTGTTTAACTGGAATTGCTTACCCAAAAGGCTATATGGAACACAGTACCTTATTTCAATTGGAGAAGAATTTGAAGCCAAATGAGCGTTAATGAAACTCTGCTGAAGCTAGCAAAACTATTTAAACTGCCATAAATGCAAGTATCACTTTTGGGAAACTATAAGTATGAACATGAGGGCTAATGAAACTCAGCTGAAGCTGACAAAACTATTTGAACTGCCATAAATGCAAGTACCACTTTTGGAAAACTATAACTATCAACTGTCTTTATGTTCTTCGTTGAAAATCTGAAAATGAACTTGCGGTTTCTAACTTAAAGCTCAAAGTTCGCTTACCTAAATAATTGTGTATTGTTAAATGAAATGTGCTCTGGGATCTTTTGCATTGCAAGCCAAGTCCAATGAGTAGAAGAGACTCTAAGCACTTCCGAGAAGAAGGGTTCTACGTATATATCAATTGAGGTCCTATAGGATTTAATAGAATCTCATTTCCTCCTCTATACAACCTGATTTTTGCAATACATTTTTTGCTGTTTAGCTTGTTATACAGTGGGAATTAAGGTGGAGCAGATGGTTTAACTCTTAAACACTAAATGTCACAAGGTATACAGCATATCCACGTGCACTCATTTTCTGGATGATGTTTCAGTTTCTTGTCAGAGTTTCACTCTACATGATTCTATACCTGTTGTGTTGATCATTGTCTCACACCTTCTCTTTATCCTCCACACTCTTCCCCTTCCCCTACACACACAGAACCTATAAGAGGAGTGAAAATGGTAATCTAAAACGTGCAAGAACGGAAGTCCCTTTATTGATAATCAAAAGCAGTTAAATCTATGAGAAAATAGTACTGAGCATTGTTACAGGATAGAATGAACTGGACAACAAAGAACAGCGCGAATGATGCTTGTCAAGTTAAAACATTTTCATATTTGAACATATTCCTTATAAGCTGCTGCACTAATTTTCCAGTAACTTGCATGACATATGCTAGTGCAAATGTTGCTCATTTATGAAACTAGAAAAATGGAGCATATCGAATTGGAGTTGCATGCTTCATGACCTGGGTTGACCTACTTTATCTTTATTACAGCAGCAAGCCATCTTTGTCAGATGCAATTCAAGAAGAAGATTACAAGGAGAGGATGCAGAAAGCTGCATTTTTTCAGGAAGTGATCATGTCAACCATTTTCTAGCCTTTTCTGCACTCTTCACATAATATAACAGATACAAGTCAGTGAGGGGGATTTCTTCATGGATTCAGATACAAAGTTCCGCTTCATGAAAGGATCTGCTAGGTTGCTCTCGGTGGAGAAGACATTATAATGTCTTTGATATCCAATAGGCTGATAAAATCATGTTAGGAAAAATTAATTACAGTTTCAGAATTCGCATGATAGCATAGCAAAATATGTTTGTAATCCGTCTGGTCGTATGCAATTAGACTGTGTATTATCTTCTCTTTGGAGAGCCATTCCCCTTTTTTTTCGCCTGCGTTTTGTTTTTTGTTGTTTTTCTTTTTTTGTTTTTGTTTTTGGGGTTATTGCTTCCATTGCTTCCTCATCCTCACTTGGAATGCTTATGAGACCCCACCATCACATATTGCTTTCTTTTTTATTATTTTAATTTTACTTTGCCATTTTCTCTCATATTTGTTGATTTTGTTCAACATCATATTAGCTTTAGCAAACTTGAGCTAATAAATTTCGAGTCAAAACGGATTACTCGAGTGAGATTTACCTAGTTATCTGTATTATATTTTGTAACAGAATGGAACTGGAATTCTATAAAATTCCAAAATCCAAATCAACCCATGAAGATTCACGAGTCAAACTGTATGCCCAAAAAGATTGATGAAGATGATGAGGAGGATGGAGATCAAGTAAACCGCAACCGATATCAGCATAAATGAGGTCAGAAGGTTCATAGCGATGACTACTGTAAACGCCGTGCTTCCGAAGAAAATCGAAACATGTTCCATAACAACAGATGCCAGTGGGTAACGGGTGCGGATGTAGATGGAGAGTATCAGAGCAGCATATGAAAACTGAAGAGCCAAGCAGAAGAAGTGAAAACTAAGTGAAAGCGTCTCGAAAGTTTGGTTAGCTTGCAAACCAAGAGCAGCAGCTGCAAAACAAACTCCAATGACTAACAACGGCCATTCCCTCATCTTGCGGTTGTGATGACCAATTAGGTTTGGGGCCGCTGGAGGAGGCGCCTGCTCCGCGGTGGGAACAGCTGCTGCTATTCCACCGCTGAGTTCGACAGTGGTACTGGGAGGAGGCTGTTCTGCTGGTGGTGGCGGTGGCGGTGGCGGTTTATTTGTTGCGCTATTTATCCATCGACAGAGGAATTCAATAACTCGGAGTGAAGTGTTCTTCACAAAATTGAATATTTCTGCCGACATCCTCACCATGAGGAAAGTCCGGTATATTTGCCGTAGAAATTTGAGAAAATGAAGGTATGGGGGACTTGGAAAATAGCTCTGAGGCCAGAAAAAATATAGAGATCTGGGGAACCGTCTATAGCGAATGCATTGTGTTGAAAGAAACTTACCCAGCGTGATGCAAGAAGATTTTTGCACACATAACAACTCACACTGTGAGTCATTAGGGCAAGAGAGGGTGTGAATTTATAGCCCTGATCACAACACAGTGAGTCAGTAGGGCGGAATGCAGGAAGCTTCTTACACACTTAATGACTCACGCGGGAAGTTATTAGGGCCGAAGAGAATATGAATTTAGGCTCAGACTCTCTCCCGCCCTAATGGCTCACACCCTCCACTGCCTTGATGACTCGCATTCTCTCCCCCCGAATGATTCCCACTCCCTTCCGCCCATTCACACTCACTCCCGCCCCAGTGACTCACACTCCCTCCCGCCTTAATGACTTGCAGTGTGAGTCTTCCATCTTAAGGGATGCGTAAGAATCTTCCATTTCTTTCCCGCCCTGAAGACTCACAGTGTGAGTCTTCCATCTTAAGGGATGCGTAAGAATCTTCCGGGTTTGGAGCCTCACAATTTTGGATTTGGCCATTTTCCACAAGTTATAACTTGAGGTAAATCATTAAATTTTTGGTGTAAATCATCAACATTTGTGCGTAATCGATTTTTTTTCTTAAAATTATTTCGTTTTTTGTGTTTTTACACTTCAAGATTAATCCAAATGACAATCTCAACCATCTATTTTGCCACATAGCCATGAAATTGTGGGAAATGGAAATTGTGAGTTCCTCACCCGAATCTTCCACTTCTTGACTTTCAATCCTCGGCAGTTCGGCCTAGCTTTAAAACCCAATGAGGCCTCATGCCTCTAAACTGGCCAGTGTTTCCAACAAAATTTAAAGATCCTTAATTATTATTTAAAATAATTAAGAACAAACACTACTACTGGGTTCAAGAGAGGAGACAGTTAGAATTTGCACTTGATTCTCTCTAATTGATGTCTTCTTCTAAACGTGAACCAACAAACATTATTTTGATTAGAACAGTTGTATGAATTCCAGCTTCATACACTTTTTGATTCAGGCCGTCTCTACTCTTAATTTTTAATTTCTTTCTGGATAGCTATCTTTAATTATCTTTTAACTCTAAAAAAAAAAAAAGATTAGAAAAATATAAGTATAAGAAGAAGCTTTAAGCTGGATTCGACTGCATGAAAGTATTTGTTGAACTATTTGGCTTGCCACTTTCATATAATTTATTTGTCAAGTATCATACATAAAATCATGTTTCTTCTTTTTTGATAATTCCTAATCTACCCTTATTTCTCACTTACCCTCTGAAAGTTAATATACTCCTTTTCATCTTATCTCTTATCCTCTAAAAGTTAATATTTACTAATCAAATTACTACAACTTCCCACTAACCTAACTTACAAATAAAATCCTAATTGAAAACTTAACTAATTAAAAAACAAAACATAATATATGTTTCCATTTGGAAAAATATGACTTAGCTCAGGAAAACTTAAAACCTCAACATCATATTAGCTTTAGCAAACTTGGGTTAATGAACCGCGAGTCAAAATTGATAACTCGGAGTCAAGGCAAATCACCGCGTTCGAAACGGCAAATGACTCGGCCGAGTCAACTTAGAGTGGGCCGAGTAGGCAAGTAAATGGAACGTCGATAAGCAAATTGAGCAATCTTCCTCACCTTTCTAAATTGCTTAATTGGCTGTGGAAGAATTCTAGCCCTTAGATACAAGAACGATGGAGCTGAATCAATTAATGCGCATAATATCCATTAACGTTAGAATCATCAAAGAAAAAAAATTTCTCCGTGCGATATTTGTTTTATTGAAGAATAGAAATATACTACACGATGTCATGCAACTTTAATTTTGTTGAAAGTTATTGATTTCTTCAAGGTCTAATTAATTATTCCTAGTACTTTTATTATTATTATTAATTATTTCTAGTCCTCTCCTTTATTTCAAGGCTATCTATTTATGGCATGATACACAATACATTCCAAGAAAAATAAACTGAAGATGATCATAACCATAAAACACTTCTGCAGCTGAATTTTTCAGCTTTACAAAATTTGTACAGAGAGCTTTACATACCAAAAAACCAAGAAACAAACTCTAAACATATGCCAAAACATCCATAGACTACGTAGGTTGTAATGATATCGTGCGACAGAATTGAAATGGAAATCTATAAAATCAAATCCTCTATATGGGTGGGATAAAAATCCAAGTTCCAATCAACCAGCGAAGATTTACGAGTCTAAGTTGCACGCACAGAAAGATTGACGAAGATGATGACGAGGATGGAGATCAAGTAAACCGCAACGGATATCACCATAAATGAGGTCGGAAGGTTCATTGCGATGCTCACCGTAAACGCCGTGGTTCCAAAGAAAATCGCAGCATGTTCCGTGACAAGAGATGCTTGTGGGCAACGAGCGCGGATGTAGATGGAGACCGTCAGAGCTGAAAATGAAAATTGAACAGCCATGCAGAAGCAGTGAAAACTTAGCGGAAGCGTCTCAAAAGTTTGGATAGCTTGCAAACCGAGGCCAGCAGCTGCAAAACAGACTCCAATGACTAACAACGGCCACTCCCTCGGCTTGCGGTTGTGATAATCAGTTGGAGTTGGGGCCACCGGAGGACGTGCCTGCTTCGCGGTGTGAACAGCTGCTGCTACTCCACCGCTGGGTTCCACGGTGGTAATGGGAGGAGGCAATTGTGGGGGAGATGTTGATGGTAAGTGTTCTGGGCTGTTTATCCAAGGACAGAGGAGCCCAATGACTCCGAGTAAAATGTTCTTCACGAAATTGAATATTTCTGGGTACATTCTCATCAAAAGAAAAAGTGTTGTATTTTTGTAGTAGAAATTTGAGAGAAAGAAAGAAAGAAGGAAGGCATGCAGGGTTGGATTGGAAGAGAGTATGGAGGAGTTTAAATAGGAAAAATTCTACGGCAAGTGGCGACCCATTGTGTTAAGAAAAGCTTCTATTGTGCCTTTAAGGGAAGCTTCAGAGAAGTTTCCAATAGGAAGCGTCCAAGAAGTTTCCTTTTGTTTTTGCTAACCCCTCTGTGTTGACTTTCGATCCGCCCGCTTTGCAACAAAATTTAAAGACACCTCAAATCGTTATCAATATCAAACGAAGAACAAACCCCCTGGTAGATCGAGGGAGGAGAGCCTTATTATTATTTTTTTTATTGATGCCTTCTTCGAATCGTGAAATGTACTAAATATTGTTTTGATTGATTAGAACGGTTGCATGAATTCTAGCTCTATGTACTTTTTGGTTCACGTCTCTACTCTTAATTTTTAATTTATATCTGGATGGCTTTTTTTAACTCTGAAAAAGGTTAGAAAAATTTAAGCATAAGAAAAAGCTTTAAATTGGACTCGATATTTGGCTTGACTTTTCAATGTAATTTGTTTGTCAAATATCATATTGCAAATATCTAACACACACACAAACACACATTTATATATATACTGAGACGGATTTTGTAGACAGGAGTTGACGCAGTCTTCTCGCAACTGTGCAAGCTCATTTTGTAGACAGGATTGTTATGGTCTTTTTAAGCCCTGTTCTTAATAAATTTTTTAACCAATTTTTAGTTATAGATTAATAATAATTTGTATTAATAGTGCTACCAATTAAATTTTAAATTAGATTTTAGATTTTTTGTACAATTAATTTGAGATTATTTAGTTGTACAAAAAATTTAAAATCTAATTTGAGATTTAATTGATAGCACTATTAATAACTATTATTATTAATTTATAATCTAAAAGCTAGTTAAAAAATCTATTGAGAATAGTTAGTTACCTGACTTTTGAAGAACTTCAGGTAGCTTGAAAACAAAAGAAAAGAGAACAAGGAAAAACTTTCATACTACATGGCCTTTAAAAGTCAATGGATATTTGTGCTCAAGTTCCCTGGTGTCGCGTTTGTGGAATTTTGTTAATTTCCAGTATCAGACAAGTAAGAGGAGAAACAAAAATAGAGAGAGGCAAAAACTAACCTTGGATTATTCTCTTAGAAAAAGTTTAAAATGCTATTCTATTGACATGACGGATATTAACAATAGCTTACTAGTGTGGCTTAAACTAAGTCTAAGCAAATTTTATTCCGTATATATGTACAGGATATCAAATTTATATGAGTTTGTACATGGTCTCCAAAAGAAAAAGAAAAAGATGTTTTATGGATGTTTTGGCATATGTTTTCTTTTCACAAATACATTCACACAATACATTTCCTTTTCTCACAAATAGTTGCTTAACAGTATTGATTTTTATAGTAATATAGTTAAATTACATAACAAGCAAAATAATATTAATCTTGAAATCTATTCCAAAGTTTCATATATAATCCAAATGCCCACGAACCTTTATTCCCCGCGCCGCTTTTTCCGCTGACACAAACTTTTTCTTTTCTCACAAATAGTTGCTTAACAGTTTACGTATCTTGGTCCCTCCCACGCGCGCACACCCTTCCCCACTCCTGTTTTCTCTCTATTGCACATTAAGGGGCATTTGGTTCGCATTCAAAAATCGAAATCAGAATCGAAATCATTATTTATGAGTCTAGAAGGAAGCCATCAATGTCAATATATGTGTTTGGTTTAATACTTGAAATAAATATCATTACTATAATTATTATTAATTTGCTGAGAATCGAAATCATATTCGCAAGTCAATTGGGCGTTCGCATGCCTGGAACATGCAGAATGTTGTGGACTATATTCGGATGAGGTTTTGGATGTCTGGATGCGAGAATTGATGGTGGATTTTCACCAAAATTCACCAATTTGGTTAGGTTTTGTGAAACCTAAATTTTTGGAGTTTGATTTCGATTCCCAATTTTGAATCCCAATTACCAAACAATAATTATGGGGTCGATTCCGATTCATGATTTCGATACCTTCTTACCAAACGCCCCCTAACTTCTCTATCACAAGTATAGATGACTATTTATCAATTTTCTATTTTTTTTTATTTTTAAAGAGGATCGACAGTGTGACTCTGCGTACACCTTTGGTAACTCAAACCAGAGGACTTGTAGATCATAAGTGAAGCGTCTTACCAATTAAGTTGCGCTTCGTTGTCTTTTAATTTCTTTGTCTCTCACAAGCATACGTAGGAAGAGATATAAGATTCAAATTAAAATAGAATGCATATGTATTTTAATTCTTAGATTGAATTTAGTTGATTATCAAGCATATATATATATATATATATATATATATATCACATTATTAATTCTGCTGTCTAATATCTTCACACTTAAGGTTCAATTTCGGATGATTTGAACTTTAGTTTTATCAAATAAGTCATTACTTTACATTTAAGCTATGTTCAATTTAAGAAATTTATATGTGTGACTAAGAAGGGAAAAAAAAAACATTGCAACACTAATGACATGAGAAACTAAGGAGAGAGAATATACAGTTGCTTAGCCATTTCATTGTTTTAGCAAAAGAATGAGAAAGAAATAAGCGATTGCTTATATGACATGGTTCAATGGAAACTTTCTCCAAAAATAAAAGAATAATAAAAAGAAGTACGAGGATTGGATTGTAAGCCTAAAACAATAAATGTTGCTTTTGGTTTTAGCTAGATTTATGATTCTATAATAAATTCATTCATCGCAATCCTTTTAATGACACTCTTCTCTAAAGCAATAGAACATTTATATTTTCGACTCAAAAATAATTTTTCTAATTTTGTGAATATGAAAAGCACTTTTTCTTATTTTTATCTTTTTTTTTTGAGAAATTTTCTTATTTTTATCTGATTGTGTTATATGTGCAATACACGGGTGCTCTCCCCAATTTAGTAAGTAGATACCATATCTCAACCATATAATTTGTTTTATAGTTTAATATATAGTCGCTTTGTACCTGTGAGTTTCAAACTTACATGGGTCGTGACCCAATGTTATCCGAACGTGTGAGAAAATCGTAGTAGACTTAGATCAAGGGTCGCACTCTGGTAAAATGTAATCTAAATTAGGGAAATTGTAGTTTTGATACTAAATGTTTGAATTTGAGGTATCAAAATTTTTAGTCGTAAAGTTTGGACGAAAGCAATCTATTACCAAATGTTTCAATTTTTAGTATATTTAATCCTATTGATTGGTTTTGCCAAAACACTCACGTGCTAGTGATCAAATTTTTAAAGAAAGAATTAAAAAAAGAAAAAAATTTTATTTCCATAATTTGTAATTAAAACACTTATGAATGCATTGTTTAGGTAGATCTTTTCAGTTTTATCTTCTTGTTTGTCGTGTTTGAACTCAAATCAGTGCCTTTAATTACAAATTAGAACAATTAAAAATTTTCTCTTTTTCTATTTTTTTTTTAAATTTGGTCACTAGGACGTGATTATTACGTGACTGGATTCCGGTAAGATTTTTTGTAAAATTGGTCAATAGAACTAAACTTGCTAAAAAATTGAAATATTTGATGCTAGATTTGTTTTCGTCTAAATTTTAGAGACTGACATTACCAATACCCTAGATATTTGATATCAAAATTGCAATTTGCTCAGGTAAATATTTAAGTGATCATAAAGTTCACCGCCGAGTCTTTAGACCAAAGCGACTCAAGAATGTTCCAACTTGTGTAAGCGGTGATCCTAACTCGCACTTATGTGGCGCACAAAGTTAATAACTTGTTCGTGACAATTTGTAAAATACATTTGCTTATGAAAATTAGCGTAATTCATTAAAAGGGGAACTTGTATCAATTAATTCTTTTTAATATCTGCAATAAAATAAATCAGAGTTATTCGCAATTTGTCGAGCAGAAACGTCCTTTATTTTTTTATCACAAAATAGTCTTTTACTGGGAGAAAATGGTTATTTACTTGTTGGACCTAATTATCGCCCCAGTACAATATGTACACATCATTTCAATGTACGACTTCAATAGGAAAATGACGTTGTAAATGATTTAGGAAAAGCAAAGCACTTCAAATTAAATATGTGAGAGGTTAAATTACTTCATTTTAAGTGTAAAGAACTTGAGAAATAAATTAAATATGTGCGGACTATTTTATCAGTTTTCCTTTTATTTCGATTATCTGTTTTATTATATTTCAAAAGATTGAATAATTATTCAAAGTAGAGTTTCTTAACTGCATGTTCTGAAATTTAACATAACATAATACACAGTCATCTTAGCCACATTATGCGTGTGAATGCACTTTTTATTCTACAGTCATCCTGCGACTTGAACCCCGAAAACCCGATTCTGTGATTGAAAGTTGGATACAAGTTTGAGCCTAATTACTTGATCATGGGAAACGTAACTAATTGATGCTTCTGTTTCGTTAAGAATTGTAGATCAACTGCTTTTGTTTTGGCCCTTTTATGTAATGTGTTAGCTGTATCATTTGGACAATATTCGGAACATGCTTGTTTGTCTTGCCCTGGCATGCTTTCTCATCATTCCTTATTGACAATCTAACCACACGTTTGGTACACAAGAATGGCTTGAAATGAAAAGACATTCCTCCTTAAATATGTTTCCACCCAGAATGGGTTTGAAAAAGATTTTCCATTCCACTGGAAGGTAATCCATGAGACAGTAGTCCAAGAAAATTTAAAAATCATTGAATGAATTGTAAAACAAGGAGCACTAAATGATGCTTGTCGAATTAAATAGGTTATATTCATTCATATTTGTTATAAGCTGCTCCATTATTTTTCCTCTGTTTACAGGACATATACTAGCGTAAGTGCTTTCTCGTTTGCTCTGGTCCAAATCTTGTTATTGGTAATTATTTAATGTCATTCAAATTTTTATTCAAGACCAAAAGTGCAATAGTCTTTTACTTTTCTGAGCACCTTCCAATTAAGAGGAGATTTTTAAGTGGATCGAGTATACGGCCTCACTTGTAAATCTTGTGGTCCAAAAGAAAGTTACATAAGTATCCTTGCATCACTTTCTTATGTCAGCATACATTATTATATTTATGTGATAATTTTTTAGACCACAAAGTCAACAGATGGAATAGTATACCGAATCCATTTAAAAAATTTCCCCAATTAACTATAGATAGACAGAGGAATGAAGAAATGGGATATACTTGCAGTTACTGACCTGGAAAAATGAGTACATCGTGTCAGAGTTGCATTCTTCAGGAGCATGGATTTCCAGATGGAATGACATATACTTTTTAGGGTTAATTGCAGTAAACCCCATCAATTATTAACTTAGTCACATTTTGCCACTTTTAAAGATTTTTGTAAGCATTTGCCCCCTTAAACTAATTGTAAGATAAATAAAATATTAATTCCATCCATTTTGTTAATGAAAAATGACTAATTTACCCTCTATACAAAGTTTAAGTGAGAAAAATACTATATTTCGTAAAAAAAAAAGCATTATTTTAATATTTCTTTTTTTTTCAATTAAATTTTGCCGACATTTATTGGTTTGACCATCAAAGTATTATTAAGTTTTCATTCTTTTTATTGCATACTTAAGGTTGGAAAAACTCACATTCCAAAACATATATATGCTTGGACTATATTTTACTGAATCATCATTTGAGTATTAAGAATATTAAATGAAATTGTTTTGCACAACTAATGGGTATTTATGCATTTATTGTACATATTTAAGGTGTGAAAACTTTATTTTATTTTCTCTTAACTTCTTCAATTAGCTCATACTTTCATAGTAATATAGAGCACATTTTAAATAGTTACAAATCGAACTATGCACCTATAAAAATTAACAAAATGCAGGTATTGAAAAAGAGTGTCACTATACACATTGTGCACTACTTAGGAAAAAAAGATCTATAGTGCTCTAATAAAGGGCAAGTTCTCATGGTATAATCTAATTTTCTAAAAGTATTTTCTCTAATTTTCTAGAAATATTTTCAGTAAGCAATACATTAATAATGCACATAGATTATTACATGGATTATTAGAATAATCTTTTATACCATTTAAAATTTTAAAATATATATCACTAATACAAATTTTTTAAATTTGAATTATGCAATAAAAGGACAAAAATTTAATAATATATTGTCGAATTGAGAAAATATAGGCAAAATTTAATCAAAGAAAAAGAAAAGGCAAAATAATACAAAATATTTTTTTAACAAAAAATAGCTAATTTAGATTCTAAATGGAAGGTATGTTAACAAAATTAGATAGACTTAATTTTTTTTTTTTTTACTTTATAATGGGTTTAGGGCACAATGTGGCTATAAAAATCTCTAAGGGAGGCAAACTACATGTGGATAGTAATTGATGGGGGTTAGGGCTGTTTAAAAAAAAATCAAAAAATCAAAAAAATTGGTAAAACCGATTAGTCCCTCATCGAAAAAGAAGGGTAATCAAACCGGTTACTAGTACTGAGTTGGATAGTGGGTCGGTTTATAAATATACCAAGTCGGGTAACGATTCACATTTTTGTGAACCAGAATGTACTTGACCCCGTCCATAACAAGGGGCATTTTTGTCTTTTTATTTGTTAGTGCTACACCATCATAATGAACCTCGTTACTCTGCCATCATTCTTTAATCTACATCCTCTCTTTGCTGGGTCTCTTCTCTCTCCCATCAATCTTTCTCTTATCTCCATCGTCTCTTATCTCTGTTTGTCTTTTTGCTGTATCTTTTGTCTTCTTTCTTCATGTCTCTTTGTCGTCAATCTTCTCTCTCATCAGTATTTTCTCTCATCTTTTATTGGAAAATTTGTCTTCTGCTGGTGAATTTACCATGATTCAGTCTTTGGTTTATCTTGTATTTTTCTTTTTTTTTTTAAAGAGCTTATCAATATGGAAATGAAAATGGTGGAAAACACACTTGATGATCTGCTTTAGCAAAAAACCAAACATCATAGAGGCTCAAGAATTGATGGCCTCACCCACATGGAGGAGAATTTTAGGCTGAGGTTTGGTGTTTCCATGAAGAAATGAAAAGAGAGATTTATTTTACCACACACACAAAATTTTTATTTGTCATGGTGTGCCTAAAATTTTTTTCCCCTTTTATTATTCTTTTTTCAGTAATATTAGGATCAAGATGTGGTGTTTAGTTTTCAAATTGTTATTTTTTGTTGGTTAAATTGAAATTTGAAATTGATTGAAGAACTTTTGATAAAAAAAAATTGTATACTTTGGATCTTTGAGTAGTATGAAGATTCAGGTAGGGTACCTGGATTATCCGAACTGGTTTTGCAGGTACCCGATCATCCAGGTATCCGTTGTATGTGGACCGGTTTGGGGTTTGAGATTCTACCGAACTGGTAAGACCGGTTTGAGTAGAAAAATTTGTTCCTGGGACGGGTATCCGAGCCATGAACACTCGTAATGAGGGTTTTCGGCACTTTACCCTATTCTTTATTAGCTGAGTAATTAATTTAGCTCCACACACGTGGAAATAGAGTTGATGTCCACGTAGGGAAGATGATAAACAATAGCCGTCACGATCACGAAATTAATGCGTAATGAACTTTGACCATCTTAGGTGGACAATGGAAATCAAAACATAAGTCCTACAATCCTATATTCAATGTTTTAAAAATCGGACTTGGACAAAAAAAATGTTTTAAAAATTAGAAAATTGGACTATAAACTGGTCATGACTTCGGTCTAATTCACAAGTTGGTTTGACTAGTTCAAAAAACCTTTGAAAATCATACGAACCGCTTAAACCGGTTTGAACTGTTAAACCTATAGTTTTATAATTTTGATATTATGGTTTCAACATTTAAACAATTGGACATAGAATTTGGATAACTTTTAATCTTTTTTATGTTGTTTATCGTTTTAACATTTCGATAACTATGCATTTTGTTTAAGTTCAGCAGTTTGACAAATTATGTTTAATTTTAGGATGTGATTATGTTTTTAGACAGGATGTAAAATTATTCTTATTTTTTAAAAACAATTGAAATAAATTTATTCACAATTTAAAATTTTATTTGTAAAAGCCCAAGTTGTTTAGAAATATTTAACTTTTGATCAAATGATGTCTCATATTAATGCATAAAATGTCCAAATATCTATATATTTTATTTTTTTAAAAAAAATTATTGAATCAGAGTTGAATCGGTTTTACAGCGACCTGATCACCTCAGTAGTTCAATTAATGGTTCAAGTTTTAAAAAATTGCATATAAATAACAAGCGCTAACATACACTTTACCCCCAACAAAATAAAATTACTGTTTTGACCAAAAAACCATTCACAACCAAAAATCTACAAATTCCAAGTCAAAAGCATATACGGCCAAAACCTTTTGCGCTAATGGTCGTTTGATGACTATACCTTTGTATGTAGGTGTTGTTGGGTTGGGTTAGGTTGGTTTGGTTTTTCACCTTTCACAAGAAAGTAAGAATTACCAGTTAAATCCCATTTGTTTGGAGAAAAATTCTTATAACGACTGGGTTAATAGTTTTATTTATGAACTTTGTGATATAAAATAGAGTTACATAAGTAATTTTACATCAATTTTCTATCTCTGCATGCATTATTATACTTATGTGCCCCTCTAAACCCTAAATCATAGACCATAGGTAGAGCCGGATCAGTTTTATGTAAGAATTCCCTGTTCTGGAAGGAGGAACTCTGATTTTTGAAAGAACACAATAAAATGCACTTGTCCTAACTCATAACATAAGGAAAAGTAATAAATGCATATAGTGCACTTGTCACGTGATGTACTATAATTAATAATTTATCATCATAAGATGATAAAGAGTAATACCTTACATTACTTGACAATATGTGAATGAATGCAGTGCACCTTGTTGCACATGTAGAACACTTAATTCTTGCTCATGGTACAAATAATAACAATGCATACGTTTTTGGTTCATAATTGCTGTCATCAGCATATTTGCGCCGTAAGCTTACGTGGACCATTCGCGCTAACCTTATCCTACAGTCCAGCTTCCTGCTGTGTCGTTGTGTTGTGTTCCGGCATACCGAAGAATCTTCTAATAGGACAAATTTGATAAATCAAGCAGTATGTTTGTTTTAATCAGAGCCATTGTGCCAGTTGTCCATTTTGATCATTCCCTGCGTCGATTGTTTCAAATTTGGTTGTTTAAATATGATAGTTCGTGTGTGCATGAGAATATGCTCATGACGTCAATAGTTTGCGTCACCCTACATGCGTCACCTTGTTTTTTTTTGTTTTTTTTTTGGAGGAAACGTCACCTGATTTTTTATACCGTCTTCCAGCCGGTCTGGCCGCACCGAGGCCCAATAGGTTTTTTAATTTAGGCATTTAATCAATCATAATTGGGGTTAATGGTTCAAAACTCCCATGAACTAATACACATGTTGCATACCCCCCCCCCCCCCCCCACCCACACCCAAAAAAAAAAAAAAAAACCACCCCCAACAGAAAACCCGAAATTGAAAGAATTTTTTATGAACTTTGCACCTAGACAAACAACAAAATGACGGAAAAATTGACTCATCTATTTGTGCCTATGAAATGACGAATTAATCATCTATCAAATGGGGTAATATTAGAAATTAACACGTGTTTACCATGTGATATACCAACTTTAAACACTGATATATGCACATTTATGAAGCGGGAGTTATGTATTTGTACACAATATATTTATTAAACCTAAATTAAATAATAAAAAAGTGAAAAAAAAAGAAACCCATTGTTGGTTTGGAAAAAAGCCCAAAAAAGATCCCACAAAGAATCCCATGAAATATGAGTTGTTTTTCTTTTTTTAATCCAAGCCTGAAGGAGTAGACAGGATATGATCGGAAAATATTTAGGTGGACCGGATCCACAGGTGGGACTGTGGACCCTTTGGTCTACCTTTCGCCACATCCACCAAAAGTACTATAGGGCCCACATGGAATCGACAAGGGACCCACAAAAGAACCCACTTTTGATAGATGTGGATGAAGGTAAACCATAGGATCTACGGCCCCAATTGTAGACCCGATGTACTTAAATATTTTCCGGATATGATCATAAAGAATGAAGCATTCAATTGTTAATCTGGTGTAAAGGTAAAGGTGGCATTGAAGTCGAGAAAAAAGTGAGAAAAGAGGCCAGCATGTTTTTTCAGACCAACTGTAAGGAAAAGCCTTTCGGGTGAGCATGGCCCGCAAGAGGCAAGAGGCAAGAGGCAAGAGGCAAGAGGCAAGAGGCAAAACTAAGAGAAGCCCAAAAATAAAAAAAGTTAGCCCAAAGTTTAAAATAATCCCTCCTTTGCCACGTGGCACTGAAGGAGTTGAAGTTTTGGCTCAATTATAATTTACTTAATTTAGGCATAAATCACTATAAATTATGTAACATACTTTTTTATCGCAAACACGATTAAATTGTACATAATAAAAAAAGACTAATTGTTAAGTGTGCATGTGTTAAGAAATTATGAGAAAGTATTTACTTACTTCCATTTGCCCTCATTCACCCGCTCACAGTTCCCTCATTAACCTCACAACATCCTTAGAGACACATCAGCATTCACTTCACAAATCACGTTCACCCTTTTGCAAACACAACTTCAGCCACACATCACACTATTGTGCACCCGCACTCATCAACAACACTACAATCCTCACTTGAAAGTCTGAGGATAAATAATCAGCTGTGGCGGATTATACATCTCTGCGGCAATGTTTTCCAGCCATTTACTTTTAAAATGCTTTCTTGATCAATCACTCTAAGAAATCCTTCGTATTTGTCTTAGATTGTTTAACGTCTTTTCATTTTATACCGGTAAAAAATTTTACAACCATCTCTTATTACAATTTTTTTTTTTTAAAGAAAAAAGGTCATCGGGTCTAAGTTTTGAGCAACCAACAACATTAATAATTGAATGTTACTGGACATTAAATCATCAAAAGCAGAAAATTGCACAGCCAATCTGCAAGGAATAGAAACCAAGGGTGGAAGGTTGGGAGTTTGAATCTTGCGTCCCATTAAATATCTAAATAGGTGCATACTGCACCCGTTCGGTTCCTCTCAAACTCAGTTGGACCTTCCCATAGAGTAGGATAAAATGCTGTTAATGACTTAAAAAAAAAAAAGAAAAGCATGGAATAAAGGAAGAGTGGAGACGCCACACAGTTGCACGTGTCATTACTAAGTGTTGAGTGTGGGCTTTCTTTTTGTGAACCCAGTTGAGTTTCGTAGGCCGAGGGAGGGCCATATAGGAATTGGGTTTGGGATGAGTACAGCCCATCAAAGTTTGTCACCTCAGTTACCAAAAAAGGCTTGAATGCCCACCATCGGACGCAAGGAGCAATGGGCTCAAGCAAGAAAAGGGCCAATTAGCCCACTAGGCCGAAAAAAAAAATTAAAATTAAGCATGACACGTGACAGGTTGAAGTGGTTTTATCTGTTAGGTAGACTAGCAGTGTTTGGCCGCCAAGATCCAATTGTAGATTTATTAATTTTAGGCATTAATCAATAATAATTGGGGTTAATGGTAGAAAATCCCCATGAACTAATGCACATATTGCACTTTTCCTCCATAAAAGAATTTTGTACGAACTTTGCACTCTAAACCAACAACAAAATGATGGAAAACTTAACTCCGTCCATTTGTGCCATGAAATGATGAATTCATCCTCCATTAAATGGTGTAATACCAGAAATTAGCACATATTTACCACATGAAATTAGATATTTACCACATGAAATTAGGTATTTACCACGTGAAATTAGCACGTATCCTCCATTAAATGGATGCAGAAAGCTGCATTTTTTCAGGAAATGATCATCTCAATCATTGTCTAAGCTTGTCGGCACAACACTTCACATGATATAACAGATTCAACTTAGTGAGGGGGGTTTCTTCATGGATTCAGATATAAGTTCTGCTTCATGAAAGGATCTGCCAGGTTGTTCTTATGTGGAGAAAGACATTATAATGTCTTTAATTTGTTTTTTTTTTTTAAAAAAGAAGGAGCTGGTTAAATCATGTCATGAAAAATTAATTATGGTTGCATAATTCGCATGATAGCATTGCAAGATATGTTGGTAATCAGTCTACTCGTACGCAATTAGACGGTGTATTATCAGCTTTTGTTGGAAGTTTTATTATTTATTTTTTCCACCATCAAATTAGGTCAACCAAAAGGTTTAATTAATTGTTCCTAGTACTCTCCTTTATTGTTCTTGATATTCTCCTTTATTGTTAATTATTTCTAGTCCTCTCCTTTATTTCAAGGCTTCCTACAGTAAACATCCATTTATGGCATGACACACAAATACGTTCCAAGAAAGGTAAACTGAAGACCATAAATCATAAAACACCTCTTTAGCTGAACTTCTGAGATGTTATAAGAGTTGCACGAAGCTTCAATATATTTAGCAAAAACCGAAACAAAACCAAATATTCCAAAGCATTCAAAAGCTACATAGGCGTGTAACGGAATTGAACTGGAACTCTACAAATTCCAAAATATACCAGTCAAGATTCACGAGTCAAGTTGTAGGCCTAAAAAGATTGACGAAGATGATGAGGAGGATGGAGATCTGGTAAACTGCAACCGATATCAGCATAAATGAGGTCAGAAGGTTCATACTGACGATTACCATAAACGCCATGCTTCCCAAGAAGATCGAAACATGTTCCAGGACAAGAGATGCTAGTGGGTAACGAGTGCGGAAGTAGATGGAGACAATCAGAGCTGAAAATGAAAACTGAGGAGCTATACAGAAGTAATGGAACCTTAGCGGAAGAGTCTCAAAAAATTGGATAGCTTGCAAACCAAGACCAGCAGCTGCAAAACAACCTCCAATGACTAACAACGGCAATTCCTTCGTCTTGCTGTTGTGATATCAATCAGGGTTTGGGCCACCTGCCGCGGTGGGAACAGCTGCTGCTACTCCATCGCTGATCGACAGTGATGCTGGGAGAAGGCAATTGTGGTGGTGGTGCTGGTAAATGTGTTGGGCTGTTGATCCATGGACAGAGGAGTTCAATGACTTCGAGTAATATTGTTCTTCACGAAATTGAATAGTTCTGCCCACATCCTTATCATGAGAAAGTCCGGTATATTTCTCGAAGAAATTTGAGAAAATGAAGGTGTAGAGGGTTGGAGGGGAGCTCGGAGGCCAGTCAAAAAAAATAGAGATCAAGAGAACCGTCTATGGCGAACCCATTTTGTTGAAGGAAACAAACCCAATGTCACGCAGGACGCTTCCGCCCGCAAATGGGATGTGTAAGAGGCTCCCATTTCTTGACTTTCGATCCTCCCCAGTTCGGCCCAGCTTTAAAGCCCAATCAGGCCTCATGCCTCAATTATTATTGAAGTAATTAAGAACATCCACTACTGCATTCAAGAGAGGAGCGAGTTAGAATTTGCACTTGTTACCTTTTGATTGATGTCTTCTTCGAAACGTGAAACTACTAAACATTATTTTGATTAGAACAGTTGTATGAACTCTAGCCTTATATAATTTTTGATTCGCGTCTTTACCCTTAATTTCTAAATTTCTCTCTGGATGGTTTTCTTTAACTCTAAAAAAGGTTAGAAAAAATTAATTCGATTGCATGAAATTAATTTGGCTCGCCACTTTCATGTATTTCTTTGTCCATTATCGTATGACGGATTTCGTAGACAGGATTAATATGGTCTTCTTGCAGGTGGATTTTGTAGACAGGATTGGTGTGGTCTTCAACAGAATTGATGTGGTCTTCTTAGTAACTAGACTTTTGAAGAAATTGAAGTTACTTGAAAACGAAAAAGGAAAAAATTTCAAACTAACGGATATTTGTGCTCAAGTTCCTCAGTGTCGCGTTATATTAATTATAGTAACACACAAGTTAAGAGGAGAAACAAAAATAGAGAGACAAAAACTGACGTTTGAGTCATCACTCATCACAAGAATCCAAATTAGGACAACGCAACATATCATCATTCAGCACATAAGCAGCCAAAAAGGAGCAGCCACTCTTCTCGGCTCTAATCTTTGATGATCTTTTGAGTCAATCTAAAGTTGGTTTTGTTAGATTTCATTGTCTGGTGAATCAATTATCTCAGTTTTTTTTCATTTGTCAGGAAATTGAACTGTGATAGTTTAAATTTTCAAGAAACTTGAAGTTGATATAGATTTCTGGGCTGCGACAGTTCACTCAGCAAAACATTTTTCAGCTGTCCAAGCTGCTAGACTTTATAATTCTGGTAAACTTAAAAAATTACAACAAAATCCTTTTGCCGTTTCTTGAAGTGTTATTGCCTTTTGTTTTTCCCTTTAAAATTTGTGAAGATTTTGGATTTATCAGGCAATTGAACTAAATAATGGATTTTCTGGCTCTGTTGTGGCATTGTTTTACGATTAACTGGTGGATTTTCTGCTTCTTTTGATTCTTGTAATCATGATTTAACTAGTAATTCGTGTTCCGTTTCTTCTTGTTCTGAACTTGCTTATGTGTATTTATCTCTTTTCTAAAGATCGGTTTTGCTGTTGATGATATTATAGGACATCAAAATTTTAGAGAAGATGGTGGCTACGTGGTTTTTGTGTATGATTTGACTTTTATTATCTAATAAACACTTGCCTAAAATCAGTTGAAGTTCTTGAACTATTATCTTGTTGCTGGATGGACTAATTTCTGTTCTCAGCAATAACCCTTGATTCTTGTTTATGCTAGTAGTGATGATCAATATGATAAGTTCCTTAAGCTCATATCTTTGAATTGTTTACTGTGTCTAATTGCACAGACAGTCATTTGACAACTGATGTTGAAGGAGAAGATGATGTGAGGGCATGGTTCCCTGCCCTTTCTGTTTTGTGGAAATTGAAGTTCCAGTGCTGTGTAACCATCTGCAAGAAGAACATTGTTTTGACTTGAAAAATGCGGTACAATACGATGCAATGCTTTTGTTGATAACTTTACTCCTATTATATCTTGTTATTTGTATTGCATGGCTTCCTAGCCAGTAGAAACAAGCACAGCATTATTTGTATTGTAGGGCTTCCTGGCCTAAAAAGAGCGTTGACCAAAAAATTCCAACCACTTTCCCTTTTTTTTTTTTAATTGTTGTTTGTGTTGTTTGTTTCTCTGTTTTTGGTTGGGGACGCTTTGAATGGGCTGCAAGCATACTCTGTCAACTTCCTGTGGTAATTTGATGGCTTTTGACTATCGTTATATTTCAGGTCTGCCAATTTGTGCAGCAACTCAAGGAAAAGAGGCAATTGGACATTTCACAATGCAGCACGCTTATTCTGTAAAGGTATATTTTTCTATGCATTTGGAGTTACTGATATATTTAGAGCTGAATGACGAAAGATGAATTATTGCAACGGAGGTGTAAATCTCAAAAATCAGGCATATGGAGTAATGCCTCAGCAGCAGTAGGCAAGGACTTGCAAGAGTTGACTTCATTTCTGGGTTCAGATTCATTAAATTATTGGTCTGACAGGCAGGAATGTGCTCCAGATCCATTCCTTTTACCATTTCTTTGTTCAACATCTTTTCCATACGATAAAGCCCAGAAAAGAGATGTTCCTTCTAGTTATGCCAACTCAACTGCTAATGCAGACAGGTATATTCTATTCCTACTCAGAATTTTTGTCAGCACTACTACTACTTTTTGTAGGTATATGCACTTGTGCGAAAAGTGTTAAAGATCAAAGGATTGGTGTTGGTTAATTAACTATCTTTTGAATGAAATCTAATCTACGCTCGTTATGAACTCGAAATGCCAAATGAGATGTTACCACGACATAACAAATTTGGAATTTACCTGTTGTGTTAAAGATCACAGTTTTGATGTTGATTAGGTAATTATCTGTTGAATGGAATCTAATCTCAGCCCATTATGAGCTCAATTTCATGTTGCAAGGTAGTTGTGCATATAAATCATGTAGGATGCTAGAACCTCCGGCTGTCGTGATGCGAGAAAAGTCCATCGGATTTAGACTTGACCTTTTACTGTTTCAATAAGAAGACAGCAAAATCAAGAATTAGTCAGCATCTACATACGAATAGGCATGGCGAAGATAGAGTTACAGTTTGTAGTGTAAAATATTTTAACTACCTGTGTGTAATGAGTTGTGTCAATCATTCGACATACTTTCGACACTATACCTACATCTTGGAGGATAATGGTGGTCAATTAACTGAAGATAAAAATGTTAAGAATGCAGAATCACAAAATGGTCTCCATCTATTCATTATCCTTTTTGGCGTGACCTATATTAACTTTTTCAATTATGTTAGTAGCATAATTTTTGACCATATTAAGAAACACGAAAATTTATTCTAAATATTAATTTTGATGACAAAATTACTATCATGACATATGATTTGAAAAGATATGTCCAATAAAGCAATAAGTAAATATATGGGATGTGAAGCATATACAGGAAGTTAAGTTGATGAACTCAATCTTTTACCAGTAGTGAAATGGGATAATTTCATATACCTCTCCTGAGGTTTGCCATAATTACACTCGTGTCCCTTCAGGTTTTGAAAATTTACATCTCCTGTGTTTATATTTTTCATAACAAAATAAGTCCATTTTGATGATGTAACTCAAAAACACTAGCCAAATACCTTAAAATATGCTTAATTACTTTTAAAAAAAGATAAATAAATCTTTAAAGAATTAATTAATTAGCCATATAAATGTCAAAAGTACTTATATTCTTACCTCAAATTTTCAATTCGTACCAAATATTACTTCTTCAAAACTCAGTTTTCTGACTAGTCTCAATGAATTTATTTTATCTATTAAAATTTTACAAAAAAATATATTAATAAGAAAGAAATGACCAATTTAAAAACAGTTCAGAATATTTGAAGGTATTTTGTTGGTATTTTTGGGTTACATTATCAAAATGGATTTGTTTTGTTATGAAAAATATAAATACAAGGGGTGTAAGTGTAATTTTAAAACTTGAAAGGAGGTAAGTGTAATTATGACAAACCTCAAAGGATGTATGTGAAATTATCCCTATTAAAATTATTGTTTAGTAATGTGTGGCATCATTCTGGGCATTCTTTGCTCTTCCAAATACTATTTAGAATAACTTGATGCTGTCAAACATGAACATGATGATCTTTTGATTTTGGATTTAAGAAGAAATGAAAGAGTTAAACTTGCATGGAAATTATTATGCAATGCATTCTTATTTGGTCATAAAACATTTGTATTGGCTTCCGTGTCACAACGTTATTACTTAAGGATCAGCAACTTAAGATAATCTAGGTTGATATGGATTAAAAAAAAAAAAAAACAACAGTATTTCACTTAGCGTGCAATTTCATAAGTTGTAAATCGTCTTGTTTTTGTAATTAATAATATTTGGTTACTCATTTTGATTCAAAAAGAATGTTTTACATCGCCTTTTGATTGATAATAAACCTTTACCGTTTATAGTTTTCAAGCATGACAGGACCCTTGATCTTGTATCAATTAAGAGTTTCGAGATGCTTTCTACATCTATTAGCTTCTTTTAAGATTTCGTGTCTTGGAGGAAGAATTAGAAGAGAATTTGACAGTTATGGTTGTTTAACTGGAATCGCTTACCCAAAAGGCTATACACAACACGGTACCTTATTTCAATAGGAGAAGAGTTTGACGCCAAATGAGCGTTAATGAAACTCAGCCGTAGCTGGCAAAACTATTAAACTGCCACAAATGCAAGTACCAACTTTGGAAAACTATAACTATGAACATGAGGGTTAATGAAACTCAGCTGAAGCTAGCAAAACTATTTGAACTGCCATAAATGCAAGTATCACTTTCAGAAAAGTGTAAGTAAGAACATTCTTTATATTCTTTGTTGAGATTCTGAAAATGAATTCGTGGTTTCTAACTTAAAGCTCAATGTTCACTTGCCTAAATAATTGTGTATTATTGAATGAAATGCGCTCTATGGTAGATAGCTGGAGGATCTTTTGCATAGCAAGCCAAGTCCAATGGGTAGAAGAAACCCTAAGCACTTTCGAGAATACATACACCCACACATACATACATACATACATACATACATACATACATATATATATATATATATATATATATATCTCCTCCATAGAACCTGATTTTTGCACTACATTTTTTATAGCTTGTTATACAGTGGGAATTAAGGTGGAGCAGATGGTATAAGACTAACTAAGAGGGCATTTGGTTCAAATTCCTCAATCACTATTACTATGGGTATCATTAACCCTATTATGAGTATGGGTTTTCATGATTCCCCCCCAACATGTTTGATTTAATAATGGAATTGGTATCATTATAAAAATACTTGTTTGATTTACTGTAATGACTTTCAAGTAAATTTAAAAAATTTTAAATCTTTATTTATGATATACATATTTTTTCGATTTCTTTTTTTATATCTTTTTAAAGAAAATTGCTAAAAAGATTTCTTCAATTTTAAATATAACCATAATCTAATTTGAGTTTTATGCAAATGATAACCTTAAAAAAATCATTTTTATTGTATTAATAGAGAGTATTATATATCTTTGATTTTTAGTTCAATTTTTTATTAAAAAAATTTATTTAAAAGAATTTTTATAAAAATTTTATAAAGTATTAATAAAAAATATTCAAAATCAAAAGACAAAATAGAGAGAGAGAGAGAGAGAGAGAGAGAGAGAGAGAGAGAGAGAGAGAGAGAGAGAGAGAGAGAGAGAGTATATTAGGGGTGTGTGTAACTTAAAATATATATATTTTTTAAGTGGGTGTATTTTTGCCTTTAATCATAAGGGGTAATGGGTTTGATAGAATAGTATTTTGGGGGGAATCATTAACACCCCAATTAATCACTATCATTCCCATTGAATGATAGTGATAGTTGTTTAACAAACATCAACAATGGGTATCATTACTTATGATGCCCATTCCCCTCCTTGATTTCCCTAAACCAAACACCCCCTAAATGTCACAAGGTGTCAAGCAGATCCTAGCGCATTCATTTTCTGGACGATGTTACTGTAGTTTCTTGTCAGATTTTCATTCTACATGAATGCATAGCTCTTGTGTTGATTGTTGTCTCCCACCTGCCCTTTATCCTCTACACTCTTCCCCTTCCCCTACACACATAAAACCTACAAGAGAAGTGAAAATGGTGATCTAAAACGTGCAAAGAACAGGAGGCCCTTTGTTGATAATCAAGAGCAGTTAAATCTGTGAGAAAGTAGTACTGAACATTGTTACGGGATACAATGAACTGGACAACAAAGAAGATCGAACGATGCTTGTCAAGTTAAAAATTTTCATACTTGAACATATTCCATATAAGCTGCTGCAGTAATTTTCCATTAATTTGCATGACATATGCTAGTGCAACTGTTTCTCATCTATGGAACTGGAAAAATTGAGCATATCGGATTGGAGTTACAGCAGCAAGCTATCTTTGTCAGATGCTGTTCAAGAAGAAGATTACAAGGAGAGGATGCAGAAAGCTGCATTTTTTAGGGAAATGATCGTGTCCACCATTTTCTGGGCTTGTCTGCGTTCTTCACATAATATAACAGATACAACTCAGTGAGGGTGATTTCTTCATGGATTCAGATATAAGTTCTGCGTCATGAAAAAGATCTGCCGGGTTGCTTTTAAGTGGAGAAAGACATTATAATGTCTTTGATATAAGAAAAAGGCTGGTTAAGTCATGTCATGAAAAATTAATTATGTTGCCTAATTCGCATGATATCATTGCAAGGTATGTTTGTAATCATCTGCTCGTATGCAATTAGAAAGTGTATCATCTTTTCTCTTCGAATTGAAGAGCCATTTGCTTTTTTTTTTTTTTCCCTCCAATGCTTGGCAAGGACTCTCTTTTTTTTTAAATCAAACATAAACTATTACAATGGGAGAAGGGGGAATTAGTGTTGGTGGGATTCGAACCCTCAATATCTAAAATAAAATCATAGAGGCCTAATTGATCAATCTTTTATTCGTCCAATAAGGACTCTTGAAAAGACTTTGCAGCCTCGATCGTGATCAGCGTTCATAGAACCTACCGTTGTGTTTGCCATGCAACTTATTTCAAAAATTCCCACCAAAAAAAAAAAAAAAAAAGTGTTGCAGGAAATATGAAAGAACTTAACAAGTAAATTTGTTACGTTAATTTTGCTAAATAGGGACGTGGTTGGAACTATTGGCACTATGGCAGCACAAACTTCATTAATTTGTTTCACATACACAATTATTATTTTTTACTTTGAAAATAAAATTAAATTTGCAATAACAATAACATAGTAAAATATGTTTAACCACTAAGCTACAAAAGAAAATATACATAGACAGAAACAAAATTATTATTTTTTACTTTGAAAATAAAATTAAGTTTGCAATAACATACTAAAATATGTTTAACCACTAAGCTACAAAAGAAACTATACATAGACACATCACACAAACGTGTGTGTTAAAACAATTACACAACTATAATGTTATCTTTCTATTTCTATGATTCAGACTAATACAAGTACCATGATTTGTTCCCAAATTCACTCTTTGACAAGTTTAATGCTAGTTTATTAAATTTGTTTCATCAAATATAATAGTTCTTCCCAAAAATTTTCCATGCAATTCGCCAATTTTATGTTATTAATTAGAATTAAAATGTCAATTTAACTTTCTTTAGTTAGAATGTGCGATAAAAAGTTCGGTTAATTTTGCGAGTGAGTCCTTTTCTTTAATTCTGTGTGGTTC
The DNA here is from genome assembly GCA_024721245.1 of Mitragyna speciosa. NCBI lineage: Eukaryota > Viridiplantae > Streptophyta > Magnoliopsida > Gentianales > Rubiaceae > Mitragyna > Mitragyna speciosa. The sequence continues at coordinate 8,371,338 of CM045566.1, read as the reverse complement.
AGAATTGGTTAAAAAGTAACTCCACTGCTTCCTCATCCTCACTTGGAATGCTGTGAGACCCACCCACCATCGCATCTTGCTCCCTCTTTTACTTTTTATTTTTACTTTGCCATTTTCTCTCATAGATAGTTGTTGATTTTGTTGAACATCATATTAGCTTTAGCAAACTTGGTTTAATGAATTGCGAGTCAAAATTGATAACTCGAGTGAGATTTACCAAGTCTAGGACTAACCAAGGCAAATCGCCACGTTCGAAATAACAAGTGACTCGGCCGAGTCAACTCAGACTGAGACGAGTAGGCAAGTCAGTGGAACTTTGATAAGCAAATCGAGCAATCTTTCTTACCTTTCCAAATTGCTTAACTGGCCGTAGACGCATTCTAGCCCTTAGATACAAAAATGATGGAGCTGAATCAATCAAAGCGCATAATATATCCATTAACGTTAGAATCATCAAAGCCAAAAAATTTCTCCATGTGATATTTGTTTTAGTGAAAAAATAGAGATATACTAGCATTCAAGGACGGCTACGTGATATCATCAACTTTAATTTTGTTGGAAGTTATTGATTTTTTAAAGATCTAAGTAATTATTCCTAATACTTTTTTATTATTATTAATTATTTCTAGCTCTCTCCTTTATTTTAAGGCAATCTATTTGTGGCATGATACACAATACATTCCAAGAAAAATAAACTGAAGATGATCATAAACCATAAAACACTTCTCCTGCTGAATTTTGCAGCTTTACAAATTTGTACAGAGCTTTACATACCAAAAAACCAAGAAACAAACTCTAAACATATGCCAAAACATCCATAAACTACGTAGGTTGTAATGATATCATGCGACAGAATTGAAAGGGAAATCTATATGGGTAGGATAAAAATTCAAGTTCCAATCAACCAGCGAAGATTTACCAGTCTAAGTTGCCCGCCCAGAAAGATTAACGAAGATGATGACGAGGATGGATATCAAGTAAACCGCAACGGATATCACCATAAATGAAGTCGGAAGGTTCATTGCGATGCTCACCGTAAACGCCGTGGTTCCAAAGAAAATCGCAGCGTTTTCCATGACAAGAGATGCTAGTGGGCAACGAGCGCGGATGTAGACGGAGACCGTCAGAGCAGAAAATGAAAACTGAATAGCCATGCAGAAGCAGTGAAAAGTTAGCGGAACCGTCTCAAAAGTTTGGATAGCTTGCAAACCGAGGCCAGCAGCTGCAAAACAGACTCCAATGACTAAGAACGGCCATTCCCTCAGCTTGCGGTTGTGATAATCAGTTGGAGTTGGGGCCGCCGGAGGAAGTGCCTGCTCCACGGTGGGAACAGCTGCTGCTACTCCACCGCTGAGTTCCACAGTGGTAATGGGAGGAGGCAATTGTGGTGGAGATGGTGATGGTAAGTGTTCTAGGCTGTTTATCCAAGGACAGAGGAGCCCAATTACTCCGAGTAAAATGTTCTTCACGAAATTGAATATTTCTGGGTACATTCTCATCAAAAGAAAAAGTGTTGTATATTTGTAGTAGAAATTTGAGTGAAAGAAAGAAAGAAGGAAGGCATGCAGGGTTGGATTGGAAGAGAGTATGGAGGAGTTTAAATAGGAAAAATTCTACGGCAAACTGGCGAACCCATTGTGTTAATAAAAACGTCTATTTTGCCCTTGAGGGAAGCTTCAAAGAAGTTTCCAAAGAGGCAGCATCGAAGAAGTTTCCTTTGTGTTGACTATCGATCCACATCAGCTTTGCCCGCTTTGAAGCCCTTTGAGCCTTTGGGGTCTCATGCATCTGAAAGGGCCAGCGTTCGCAACAAAATTCAAGATACTTAATCATTATCAATATCAAAGGAAGAACAAACCCCCGTGAAAGCTTTATTATTTTTTTGATGGATGCCTTCTTCGAATCGGGAAAGTACTAAGTATTGTTTTGATTAGAACGGTTGCATGAATTCTAGCTCTATATACTTTTTGGTTCACGTCTCTACTCTTAATTTTTAGTTTCTGTCTGGATGGCTATTTTTAACCCTGAAAAAGGTTAGAAAAATTTGTAGAAATATTGGCTTGAGTCTTCAATGTACTTTATTTGTCAAATATCATATTTTGTTTTTGTGTGTGTGTGTGTGTACAGTGACGGAGTGTGTAGACAGGAGTTGACGTGGTCTTCTCGCAAGTGTGCAGGCTCATTTTGTAGACATGATTGGTGTGATTTTCTTACAAAATTGATGTGGTCTTCTTAGTGGACTTTTGAGGAACTTTAGGTAGCTTGAAAACAAAAGAAAGGAGAAAAAGTAAAAAATTTCATACTATATAACCTTTAAAAGTCGATGGATATTTGTGCTCAAGTTCCTTGGTGTCGCGTTAGGGGAATTTTGTTAAATTTCAAGTATCAGACAAGTAAGAGGAGAAACAAAAATCGAGAGAGAGAGAGAGAGAGAGAGAGAGAGAGAGAGAGAGAGAGAGAGAGAGAGAGAGAGAGAGAGAGAGAGAGAGAGAGAGACAAAAACCTAACCTTGAATTATTCTCTTACAAAAAGTTTAAAATGTTATTCAACTGACATGACGGATATTAACAATAGCTTACCAGAGTGGCTTAAACTAAGTCTAGGCAAACTTTACTCCGTATATATGTAGGATATCAAATTTATATGAGTTTGTATATGGTCTCCCAAAAAAAAAAAAAAAGAAAGAGAGAAAGAGGTTAGGGATGATATAATAAAGGAACTCTGAGCTAAATGATATCTGTTCGACTGTTGGTGCTACATTTTAGTCAAGAAAAAAATTTAAAAATTCTACTTAGGCCTCCAAATTTTAGTAGTGATTTTTTGTTTGATACTTTCTTGCTTATCCAAAATTTTTCTTTGAATTTCCTTTTCTTTCCTTACTTTTTACAAGTCTTTTAATAACACAAGTACGTACGTACCTAAATACTTATTGGATTTCTCGTATTGTTTTTTCCGAAAACACTCACATAGGCACTTTCAATGGAGCTAATCTCGGGACTTGTTAAAATCTTTTTGTGAATAATTAATAGATGTATTCACAAGTTGGTAGATTTTGTGCATTTCATGATCGTATATTAGATATGATTTAACTAATATCTCTAGTCGTGAAAAAGAATTAGAAAACATTGAGTATATGTAATTTGACTATATATTTTAATTGTATATATGGTAATTTTATCATTGTATTTCAAATATTAATTATATTAATATTTTAAAGTTTGATGATATATAGTAGTTTTATCATTGTACATTAAATCTTGTCTAGAGTGACGTTTGATATATAATAGCTTGTTACACTTAATTAAGTTTTACCCCTAAAATAAAATCTTGCTTTTACTCTATGTATGTGTCAATGTCGACCCCCAAATCTAAATTGCCGCTTCCATCCCTGATTATCGTGAAGATCAATGCAATTGTTAATTAAGAATCTTTCTTGTGATTTTGGACACATAGACCTGACATGAATTAAATACAATTTTGAAAAACAGCAAAACTAAATAACAAAGATATGTAAAAGATAAATGAAAGGCGATGCTGGTGAGTGAGAGCAGGGAAAGAAAAGAAAGAAGCAAGAACAAAAAATAACACTATTCTTTTTGTTCTTTTTGTAACTTCTTTTCCCAATGCTTAAAGATTTTTACATTTACATAGGCTTCATAATTTAGCTGCAATAAATATTTGTGCAATTCCGGTTTCCTAGCAACCAAAAAATATAAATAAAAAAACAGACTATGCACGTCAATTTTGCCCTGAAATTTTTTTCTGAAAGACTTAAGATCGTATTTGGATGAAGTTAATTGGAGTAACTTTTAGACAAATAATACTGTAGTATTTTTAGATGAGTTTGTTTATGAGATAAAAGGTGGTTGGAGAATGTATCTAAAAAATGATTTTTTCAAAAAAAAAAAAAATCAAACAAAGCCTAAATCTTGTTTGGATAAGAAATTAGAGAACATGTCCTTAGAAATTTAGAAGGAAGAAGAATAGAAATCAGTCAAGCCAAATTCATACTTTGCACATTAGATTATTAGTTGAAACTAAGTAGAAGCTAATTGTATAATTATGCTGCTAATATATAACTACAAGAGATATTTATATTTGACCACTGTCGAGCTGTGTCTCCTGTTCTTTTGACTTTTCTACCAATCTCATACAATGTGCTTTGATGATTTTGTTTTGCACATAGAGTTCTATGGTCAAATTCAAATAGGAAATTTAGTTTTAAGAGTTCCATGCATCGTGTCCCTATAAAAGATTCTTAACCTAGACTTAATAATTAAGTCGTTTTTGTACTCGCCGTTTGGTTTACATTTGGAAATCCGAATGGAAATAGAAATATAAATTCCATTATTGGTATAGCTTTTTGTTATTCCATTTTACATGTTTGGTTTTGAACCATAATGAAATTTATTATATTAATTACTTAATTGTATTTCAAACTCAAGTAACAAATAAAAATGATGGGAGGTAAGTTTTAATATTCCATGGGATGATTTTTATAGTATTTAAATTAAAGGGATACTTTTAGAAACCTCCCTTGAGGTTTTTGACAATTACACCTAATTTTCCTAAACTTTTAAAAATTACACTTACCTCCCTTGGCTACTTAAATTGACCACAATGACCTTACTCAAATAACAAAATTACAACTGAAAGAAAAGGATCTCTCTTCTCCTTTGGCATTCTCCCTCCTCTCTGACATAAACTACGATTGACTATCTCTTTTCTTCTCTGCTCCCTTCCTCAACTAAACCCTTTTCTCTCTCATATTTCTTCTTTTCCTTACATCATCCACTCTTCCAAGCAATACCACCAACGCCACTTCTAATCTTCTCTATATACAAAATCCCCTTCCTTCAGTTCCCTTCCCCTTGCTGACCCACTCTCCTCATCTTATCCACAATTTCTCTCTGAGCCAACTTTCTTCCTGATAGTCGAACTCCACCTCCTCTACCCTTCCAAGCCTATCACAATGTCCAATTCTTGCTAACATTATGCTCTGCTTTATGCTTACCTATTGAAGTTAAGCCTACATTATAGGGATATGTTGATGGGTTATATATATTTTTTCCAATGTTAACATTATTTTAAACATGAAGGAATCTATTGGGATGTTAATTGATTTGGTTTTGGCAGGACAGGATTGCATTTAGAAAGCTTGTGACGTTGATTGATTTGATTTTGGTAGGGATGGATGGCTTTTTAGAAAGCTAATTTCATGGCGTTAAGCTCTATTTATTTTTTTTCATAATATCAATTTTTTTTTCAATTAAGTTTGTGAAATTGAGAACCTGGATGAGAGATTAGCCATTTTTTATTAAAAAAATGTTGGAAGTGGTGGTAATATGGTGATTGTGGTAAATGAATAGTTGGTATTTAGGTGGTAGGGGTGGTGAGAGGATTTAAAATGGTATTTTTGTCTTAAAACAAGAAATTGGGTTTCTTTGTTACCAAATGTGTTAAAATAAGGGAGGTATGTGTAATTTTAGAAAGTTTAAGGGAGGTATGTATAATTGTCAAAAACCTCAGGGGAGCTATGTGTAATTGTCAAAAACCTCAGGGGAGGTTATTGAAATTATCCCTAAATTAAATAACAAGCATAAATATATTAATTTTGAACTATATTCCGAAGTTTCATATATCATCCAAATGCTCCCTAACCTTTATTATTCTCTCGCACGTAGGTATGCTTTTATTTTCACGCACCCCGCACATTAGTTCAGATCCTTTGTTCATTTTTTTTTTATTCAATGGTATCTAATATAAAACTACACCGTACCAATGGAAAACTATATAAAATTACGTCATTTCATTTAATGATATGACCTAGTTTCATAATAATACGATATGATTTTGTGTTAGACACAATTAGACACAAAAAAAAATTGAACAATGATCATATTCGCCCCCGCACACTCTTCTTTTTTTCCTCTTGACACTTTTGCATACATTATCTCTCAAAAAATATTTAGGTGGACCAGGTCCATGAGCCCCCGAACCCTTGTGGCTTAATTTCAACCGCCATCAAGTCCACGGGTCCATCGACTTATGGGTCCACTTAAGTATTTCTCTTATCTCACCGCCCACTCGCACAAATTCATTCACACAATACTTTTCCTTTTTCTCACACATAGTTGCTCAACACTTTACATCTCTTTGTCTCTTTCACGCACGGCCTCCCCACTTTTGTTCTCTCCTTGTTGCACATTATCTTCTCTACGACACATATAGATGACTATTTATCAATTTTCTCAATTTCTCTCTCTCACAAGCATACGCAGGAACAGATATAAATTTGAAAAGATTCAAAACTAAATAAAATATATATGAAACAAAATATTTTAATTCCTAGATTGAATTTAGTTGATTATCAAACGTATATCACATTACTAATTCAGTTGTCTAATATCTTCAACACTTAAGTCTAAATTGTCAGATGATTTTGAACCTTAGTTTTATCAAATAAGTCATTACTTTGAATTTAAGCTATGTTCAATTTAAGAAATTTATATGTGTGATTAATAAGAAAAATAACACATTGCAACACTCATAATATGAGAAAGTAAAGAGAGTAAATATATGGTTGTGTAACTATTTCATTGTTTTAGCAAAAGAAAAAGAAAGAAATAAGCGATTGCTTACATGACATGGTTCAATGGAAACTTTCTCAAAAAATAAAAGAATAAGAAAAAGAAGTACGAGGATTGTAAACCTAAAACAATAAATATTGCTTTGGTTTTAGCTAGTTTTATGATTCTATAATAAATTCATTCATCGCAATCCTTTTAATGACACTCATCTCTTAAGTAGTAGAACATTTATATTACAGTTTAATATAATCGCTTTGTAGGCCTTGTGCCGAATCAAATATATATATTAACATCCCCAAATCCCCTGTAGGCCTTGTACCGAATTAAAAAATAAATAAATAAATAATCGCTTTGTACCTGTGAGTTTCAAACTCACATGGGTTGTGACCCGATGTTATCCGAACGTGTAAGAAATTCGTAGTAGACTTGAGTCTATGGTCCCACTATTAAATCATTAATATGTAATGTAAATCAAGAAAATTGTACTTTTGATATCAAATGTTTGATGTATCGACAGTTTTAGTTTGTAAAATTTAGACGAAAACAGATCTATCAAATGTTTCAATTTTCAGTACATTTACTTTTATTTATTGGTTTTGCTAAAATACTCATTTGCCAGTGATCCAATTTTTAAAAAAATAATTCAAAAAGTTTTATTGTCATAATTTGTAATTAAAGCACACATGAATGCATTGTTCAAACAGATCCTTTCAGTTTTATTTTCTTATTTTTTGTGTTTGAACTCAAATTAATACTTTTAATTAGAAATTATGATAATTAAAAATTTTCTCTTTTTCTATTCTTTTTGAAAATTTGGTCACTGGCACGTGATTATTACGTGATTGGATTTCAGTAAGATTTTAGCAAAATTAGACAATAGAACTAAATATGCTGAAAAATTGAAACATTTGGTGCTAAATTTACTTTCATCCAAACTTTAAAGACTGATATTACCGATACCCTAAATATTGGATATCAAAACTGTAGTTTGCTCATGTAAATATTTAGGTGATCATAAAGTTCACGGCTCAGTCTTTAGACCAAAGCCGCTCAAGAACGTTCCAACTTGTGTAAGCGGTGATCCTAACTTGTATGGATGTGGCGCACAAAGTTAATAACTTGAGTTTGTGACCATTTATAAAACACTTTTGCTTATGAAAATTATTGTAATTCATTAAAAAGTGGAACTTGTATCAATTAATTCTTTTTAATATCTGCAATAAAATAAATCAGGGTTATTCGCAATTTTTCGAGCAGAAACATCCTTTATTTTTTTATCACAAGATAGTCTTTTATTGGAGGTTGGACCTAATTATGGCCCCACTATAATATGTGCACATCATTTCAATGTACGACTTCAATAGGAAAATGACGTTGTAAATGATTTAGGAAAAAGAGAGCACTTCAAATTGAATATGTGAGAGGTTAAATTACTTCATTTTAAGTGTAAAGAACTTGAGAATAAATAAATTATGTGCGGACTATTTTATCAGTTTTGCCTTTATTTCGATTATCTGTTTTATTATATTTCAAAAGATTGAATAATTATTCAAGGTAGAGTTTCTTAACTACATGTTATGAAATTTAACATAATATGATACACAGTCATCTTAGCCACATTATGCGTGTGAGGGCACTTTTATCCTACAGTCATCCGGCGACTTGAACCCCAAAAACGCGATTCTGTGAAGCAAAGTTGGATACAAGTCTGATGCTAATTACTTGATCATGGCAAACGTACCTAATTCTTGCTTCTGTTTCGTTAAGAATTGTAGATCAACTGCTTTTGTTTTGGCTCTTTTGACTAATGTGTCAGCAGTATCATTTGGACAATATTCGGAACATGTGTGTTTGTCTTACTCTGGCAATGCATTTTTATCATTCCTTATTGACAATCTGAAGGTAATCCATGAGAAAGTAGTCCAATAAAATTTAAAAATCATTGAATGAACTGTAAAACAAAGAGCAGTAAATGATGCTTGTCGAATTAAATAGGTTATATTCATTCATATTTGTCACAAGCTGCTCCATTATTTTTCCTCTGTTTACATGACATGTACTAGTGTAACTGCTTTCTCGTTTGCTCTGGTCCAGAGCTTGTTATTGGTAATTATTTAATGTCATTCAAATTTTTATTCAAGACCGAATGTGCAATAGTCTTTTACTTTTTTTGAACACCCTCCAATTTAGAGGAAATTTTTAGATGAACCGAGTCTATGACTCTACCTATGGATCTTGAGGTTCAAAGAAAACTACATGAGTATCTTTACATTACCTTCTTACTTCAACATGCATCATTATGCTTGTGTGACAATATTTTAAACTACAAAGTCTACAGGTGGGCCGTGAACTGGATCAATTTAAAAATTTTCTCCAATTAATAGTAGATGAACAGAGGAATGAAGAAATGGGTCATACTAGCGGTTGCTGACTTGGAAAAATGAGTACATTGTGTTAGAGTTTCATTCTTCAGGAACATGGATTTCAAGATGGGATGACATATTTTTTTAGGGTTAATTATCGTAAACCCCCATCAATTATTACCTCAGTCACAGTTTACCACTTTTAAATATTTTTATAGGCACTTTGCCCCCTTAAACCAATTGTAAGATGAAGAAAATATTAATTCCGTCCATTTTGTTGATAAAATGACTAATTTAACCTCTATACAAAGTTTAAGTGAAAAAATTACTATATTTTGCAAAGAAAAAAATTGCATTATTTTAATATTTCTTTTTCTTCAAATTAATTTTGTCTGCATTTATTGGTTTGGCCATAAAAGTATTATTAAGTTTTCATTCTTTTCAATGCATATTTAAGGTTGGAAAAACTCACATTCCAAAACATATATATGTTTGGACTACATTTTATTGAATCATCATTTGAGTATTGAGAATATTAAATGAAATTGTTTCTCACAACTAATGGGTATTTATGCATTTATTATACAAATTTAAGGTGCGAAAACTCTATTTTAATTTCTCTTAACTTCTTCAATTAGCTCATACTTTCACAGTAATATAGAGCATATTTTAAATAGTTACAACTCAAACTATGCACCTATAAAATAATTAATAAATTTGGGTATTGAAAAAGAGGGTCACTATACACATTGTGGCTACTCTAAGAAAAAAAAAATCTATAGTGCTCTAATAGAGGGCAAGTTCTCATGGTATAATCTAATTTTCTAAAAATATTTTCAATAAGCAGTACATAAATAATGCACCTAGATTATTAAAATATTATTTTAAACCATTTAAAATTTTAAACTATATATATCACTAACAATTTTTTTTAAAACAATTATCTATAGAAAATAGTGCATGTACATTTTTCTAATAAATAGAATTTCAATTATGCAATAAAAGAACAAAAATTTAATAATATATGGTTGAATTGAGAAAATATGGGCAAAATTTAATCGAAGAAAGAGAAAAAGCAAAATAATACAAAACATTTTTTAGCAAAAAAATAGCTCATTTAAATTCCACAATGGAGGGTATGTTAGTCATTTCATCAATAAAATTAAATGAAATTATTATTTTTACTTTATAATGGGTTTAGGGCATATGGTGCCTATAAAAATTCCTAAGGGAGGCAAATTGCACATAGGTAGTAATTGATGGGAGTTTGCTGCAATTTACCCCTTTTTTTATTGGTAGAATATTTAATTTTGTTCGACATACGTGGAAATCGAGTTGGATGTCGATGTAGGGAAGATGATAAACAATTTCCATCACGATCACGAAATTAATGCGCAATGAACTTTGACCATCTTAGGTGGACAACGGAAATCAGATTAGGGGCCTCACAATTTTTATTTATCACAATTTGATGGACATAATTTATTTTTGCAAAATGCATGGCTGAAATATTGCTATTTGGACTAAATTTGAAGTGAAGAAATGCTAAAAACGAGGTGGTTTTTGGAGAGAAAATTGGTTACATCAAAATGCTAAGAAGTTATATCGCCTCCAACTTGTGAGAAATGACACCTAAAATTGTGAGGCCCCGTACCTACGGAAATCAGAACATGACTCCTACAATCCCATAACTAATGTTTTAAAAACCGAAAAACTGGACCACGAACTGATCATGACTTCAGTCTAATTCACACATTGGTTTGACTAGTTCAAAAAATCATTAAAAACCACGAACCGCATGAACCACTTGAACCAGTTTGAATCGTTAAAGCAGTAGTTTTATAATTTTGACATTATGGTTTTAATATTTAAACAATCGGACATAGAATTTAGATAACTTTTAATCTTTTTTATGTTGCTTGCGGTTTTAACATTTGGAGTTCTATGGATTTTGTTTAAGTTCAGCAGTTTTGACAAATTGTGTTTAATTTTAGAATGTGATGATGTTTTTAGATAGGATGCAAGATTATTATTATTTTTTAAATACAATTGAAATAATTTATTTGTTTGAATTGAAATGATGTCTTATATTAATTTTTTTTAGAAATATTTAACTTTTTATCAAATAATGTCTTATATTAATCCATAAAATATTCAGATATTTATATGTTATATCTTTTTAAAAAATTATTGAATCAGAGTTAAATCGATTTAATAGTGACCTGATCACCTCATTAGTTTAATTAACAGTTTGAGTTTCAAAACACTGCATATAAATAACAAGCACTAATGTACAGTTTACCCCAACAAAAGAAAATTACTGTTTTCATAAAAAAAAACCATTCAAAACCAAAATCTACAAATTCCAAGTCAAAAGGATATACGGCCAAACCCTTTTGCGCTAATGGTCGTTTGATGACTGTACCTATGCATGTAGGTGCTCTTGGGCTAGGTTGGGTTGGTTTGATTTTTCTCCTTTCACAAGAAAGTGAGAATTACTAGTTAAATCCCATTTGTTTGGGCAAAAATTTTTATAAGGATTAGGTTCCCGATCTTATTTATAGACTTTGTAGAATAAAATAGAGTTATATAGATAATCTTACATCAATTTCTTCCTTGCATGTATGATTATACTTGTGTGTCCCTCTAAACCCTAAACCATAAACCATAGGTGGAGTCGGATCAATTTTATGTAAGAATTCCTTCGTCTGGAAGGAGGAGCTCGGACTTTTGAAAGAACATAATACAACGAACTTGTGTTGACTCATGATACAAGGAAAAGTACTAAATGCATTACGTGTATTACCACGTGGTGTAATATAACTAATAATTTATTATCACCTGATGATAATGAAGCAACATCTTATACTAGTTGACAATATATGAATGACTCTAGTGCACCATGTTGTGCAGGTGGTGCACTTAATATTTGCTCATGACACAAATAATAACAATGCACAGGTTTTTGCTGTCGTCAGCATACTTGCGCTGTAACCTTTCGTGGACCGTTGCTTTAACCGTATCCTACAATCCAGCTTCCTGCTGTGTCGTTGTGTTGTGTTCCGGCATGCCGCAGGATCTTCTAACAGGACAAATTTGATAAGTCAAGCAGCATGTTTGTACGTTTGTTTTAGTCCGGACCATGTGTCAATTGTTGAAATTTGATTGTTTAAATATGATAGTTTCTGTGTGCATGAGATTATGCCCAGGACATCAGTCTATTTGCGTCACTTTTTTTTATTTTTTTATTTTTCCAGGAAACGTCACCTGATTTTTTATACAGTCTACTACCAGTGTCTGGCCGCACCGAGGCCCAATAGGTTTTTAAAATTAGGCATTAATCAGTAATAATTGGGGTTAATGGTACAAAACTCCAATGTACTAATACACATCCTGCAATCCCCCCTTCCCCCAACCCCCCATGCAGCCCCAAAAAAAAAAAAAAAAATCCAAAATTGAAATAATTTTATTGGAACTTTGCACCTAAACCAACAACAAAATGACGAAAAAATTGATTCCATCTATTTGTGCCTATGAAATAACTAATTCATCCTCCATCAAATGGTGTAATACTAGAAACTAACACGTGCTTACCACGAGATATACCGACTTTAAACACTGATATATGCACATTTATGAAGCAGGAGTTATGTATTTGTGCACATTTATTTATTAAACCTAAATTAAATAATAAAAAAGTTAAAAAAAAAAAGAGCCATTTTTTGTTCACAGAAAAGCCCAAAAAAGACCCCACAAAGAATCACACCAAATATTAGTTATTTTTATTTTTCTTTTTTTAAATCTAAGCCTGAAGGAGTAGGCAGGATATGATCATAAAGAATGAAGCGTTCAACTGCGAATCTGGTGTAAAGGAAAAGGAGGCATAGAAGAGTATTAAAGTCAAGAAAAAGGTGACAAAAGAGCCCAGCAGGTTTTTTCAGCCCAAATGTCAAGAAAAAGGCTTTCAGGTGAGTATCGCCAGCACGAGGCTAGAGGTAAGAGGCAAGTGGCAGGAGGCAAAACTAAGAAAAGCCCAAAAATAAAAGAGCTAGCCCAAAGTCCTCGTGTCATATAGCATTAAATGAGTTGAAGTTTTGGCTAGGACTGTCAGCCGCACCAGGTCCGATCCGATCATGAGTTCCTTAATTTAGGCACATACACTTTTATTGTAAACAAGATTAAACTGTACATAATAAAAATGGACTAATTGTTAAGCGTGCATGTGTTAAGAAATTTTGGAGAAAGTATTTACTGCTAAACCTTACCTCCTCCATTCACCCTCGTTCACACACTCACGGCTCCCTCATTAACCTTTACAACATCCTCAGACACATCACATTCACCCTTTGCACACACAACTTCAGCCACACATCAGTATTATGCACCTGCACTCATCAACAACGTCAAATAATCATATGTTGTGAATTATATATATCCCTGTGGCAATATTCTCCAGCCATTTACTTTTAAATTGCTTTATTGATCAATCAATCTAAAAAATCCTTGCTATTTTTCTGAGACTTTGTTTAACATCTTTTCATTTTACACCGGTAAAAAATCTTACAACCATATCTTATTAAAAATTATTTTTAAAAAAAAAAGTATTGAGCAACCAATAACATTAATAATCGAATGTTACTTGACATTAAATAATCGAATATGCTACGGGAGAGTATTGCGTTTTGTAGCTCAAGCGCATGGCAATTGAAAGTGCCACCAGTTGCTTAAATTAATTATATGGTCAATGGCCTCTGGGCTTTAATTAATTGATTATGGCAGTTGAACCATGGATTGACATCTCTTAGCTGGAATGTGTGACGCCACTGAATCTTTGGACTAGTAACATTAGTAGAACTGGTATTTTACCAATTTATCGGGCTAGACTTGAAATTCTAATGCGGAGGCTACGGGGGAAAGCATTCTGGCCAAGGTGCCAAGCACAGCCGTTGCTGAAGGCAGGGGACGTCACGCAGTTGCACGTGTCGTTGGTCACTGTTGAGTGTGGGCTTTCTTTTTGTGAACTCACTTGACTTTCGTAGGCCGAGGGAGGGCCATATAGGAATTACGTTTGGGATGAGTACAGCCCATCAGAGTTTTTGACCCACTTGTCAAAAAAGGATTGAATGCCCCCCATTGGACGCAAGGAGCAATGGGCTAAAGTAAGAAAAGGGCCAGGCAAAAAACATTAAGCACGACACGTGGCAGGTTATAGTGGTTTTATCTGTTAGATAGACTAGGGTTCATTATTAGGTGAATTGGGCTCACAAGCCCCACTAATGCTACCAACGAGAAGATTTGAGCTACCAATACTTGGTATAAAGATTGAAGCCACCAATGGTTGGTGAACCGAACATTTGTGGATTCTTTATCTATTGTTAGGTGTACGGGTGGAACCTGTAGACCTGATTCGGCCCAAAAATTCCGGTAGACTAGCAGTGTTTGGCCACCAAGGTCCAATTGTAGGTTTCTGAATTTTAGGCATTAGTCAATAATAATTGGGGTTAATGGTAGAAAATTCCCATGAACTAATGCACATATTGCACTCTGCCTCCATGAAAAAATTTTGTAAGAACTGTGCACTCTAAATCAACAACAAAATGATGAAAAATTTAACTCCGTCCATTTGTGCCATGAAATGATGAATTCATCCTCCGTTAAATGGTGTAATACCAGAAATTAGCATATATTTACCACAAGAAATTAGGTATTTACCACGTGAAATTAGCACGTATCCCCTATTAAATGGATGCGGAAAGCTGCATTTTTTCAGGAAATGATCATCTCAACCATTTTATAGGCTTGTCTGCACTCTTCACATAATATAACAGATTCAACTTAGTGATTTCTTCATGGATTCAGATATAAGTTTTGCTTCATGAAAGGATCTGCCAGGTTGCTCTTAAGTGGAGAAAGACATTATAATGTCTTTGATTTAAACAAAAAAAAAAAGGCTGGTTAAATTATGTCATGAAAAATTAATTACAGGCTGCAGGATTCGCATGATAGCATTGCAAGATATGTTGGTAATCAGTCTACTCGTATGCAATTAGACGGTGTATTATCAGCTTTTGTTGGAAGCATTGCAAGATATTATCAGCCAAATCAAACCAGTCAAGATTCACGAGCCAAGTTGCAGGCCTAAAAAGATTGACGAAGATGATGAGTAGGATGGAGATCAAGTAAACTGCAACCGACATCAGCATACATGAGGTCAGAAGGTTTATACCGACGATTACGATAAACGCCATGCTTCCAAAGAATATCGAAACATGTTCCAGGACAAGAGATGCTAGTGGACAACTAGTGCGGATGTAGATGGAGACTATCAGAGCAGAAAATGAAAACTGAAGAGCTATGCAGAAGTCTTGGAAACTTAGCGGAAGAGTCTCAAAAGTTTGGATAGCTTGCAAACCAAGACCAGCAGCTGCAAAACAAACTCCAATGACTAACAACGGCAATTCCTTCACCTTGCCGTAGTGATAATCAATCAGGGTTGGAGCCCTTGACGAGGTGCCTGCTCCCTCTGTGGGAACAGCTGCTGCTATTCCATCGCTGAGTTCGACAGTGTTGCTGGGAGAAGGCAATTGTGGTGGCGGTGATGGTAAATGTGTTGGGCTGTTGATCCATGGACAGAGGAGTTCAATGACTCCGAGTAAGATGTTCTTCACGAAATTGAATATTTCTGCCCACATCCTTATCATCAGAAAAGTCCGGTATATTTCTCGTAGAAATTTGAGAAAATGGAGGTGTAGGGAGTTGGAGGGGACCTCGAAGGCCAGTAAAAATAGAGATCTGGGGAACCTTCTATGGCGAACCCATTTTGTTGAAGGAAACTTACCCACTGTCATGCAGGAAGCTTCCGCCCACAAATGGGATGTGCAAGAGTCTCCCATCTCTTGATTTTCGATCCCCGGCAGTTCGGCCCAGCTTTAAATCCCAGTGAGGCATCATGCCTAAAAAATGGCCAGCGTTTCTAACAAATTTAAAGACCCTTAATTATTATTAAAATAATTAAGAACAAACACTACTGGGTTCAAGAGAGGAGAGAGTTAGAATTTGCACTTGTTACCTTTTGATTGATGTCTTCTTCGAAACATGAAACTACTAAACATTATTTTGATTAGAACAGTTGTATGAATTCTAGCTTTACGTATACTTTTTGATTCGCGTCTCTATTCTTAGTTTTTAATTTCTGTCTGGATGGTTTTCTTTAACTGTAAAATAGGTTAGAAAAAATTAATTCGATTGCATGAAAATATTTGTGACACTATTTGGCTTGCCACTTTCATGTTATTTCTTTGTCAATTATCGTATGACAGATTTTGTAGACAGGATTGATGTGGTCTTCTTGCAAGCGGATTTTGTCGGCAGGATTGGTGTGGTCTTCCACAGAATTGATGTGGCCTTCTTAGGAACTAGACTTACGAAGCAATTTAAGTAGCTTGAAAACGAAAACAAAAGGAGAAAAGGGAAAAATTTTCAAAGTAACCGATATTTTAATTATAGTAACAGACAAGTTACGAGGCGAAACAAAAATAGAGAGACAAAAACTGACGTTTGAGTCATCACTCATCACAAGAATCCAAATTAGTACAACACAGCATCCCATCATTCAGCACATAAGCAGCAAAAAAGGAGCAGCCACCCTTCTCGGCTCTAATCTTCGATGATCTTTTGAGTTAATCTAAAGTTGGTTTTGTTAGATTTCGTTGTCTCTGGTAAATCAATTATCTCAGTTTTTTTTTTTTTTGGTCGGGAAATTGAACTGAGATAGTTTAAATTTTCAAGAAAACAGAAGTGGATATGGATTTCTGGGTTGCAGGAGTTCGGTCAGCAAAACATTTTTCTGCTCTCCAAGCTGCTAGACTTAATAATTCTGGTAAACTTAAATAATTACAACAAAATCCTTGGCGTTTCTTGAAGTGTTATTGCCTTTTGTATTTCCCTTTAAAATTTGTGAAGATTATGAATTTATCAGGCAATTGAACTAAATAATGGATTTTCTGGCTCTGTTATGGCATTGTTTTACAATTAACTGGTGGCTTTTCTGCTCCTTTTGATTCTTGCAATCATCATTTAACTAGTACTTCGTGTTCTGTTTCTTCCTGTTCTGAAGTTGCTTATGTGTATTTATCTCTTTTCTGAAGATTGGTTTTGCTGTTGATGATATTATAGTACATCAAAATTTTAAGGAAGATGACGGCTATCTGGTTTTTGTATATGATTGACTTTTATTATCTTATAAACTATTGCCTAAAATCAGTTGAAGTTCTTGAACTTTTATCTTGTTGCTGGATGGACTAATTTCTGTTCTCTGCAATAACCCTTGATTGCTTGTTTATGCTTGCAGTGATGATCAATATGATAAGTTCCTTAAGCTCATACCTTTGAATTGTTTACTGTGTCTAATTGTACAGACAGTCATTTGACCATGGATGTTGAAGGAGAAGATGATGTGAGGGCATGGTTTCCCTGCCCTTACTGTTATGTGGAAATTGAAACAAGCACAACATTATTTGTATTGTGGAGCTTCCTGGCCTAAAAAGAGCCTTGACGGAAAAACTCCATCCATTTTTTTTTTATTTTGTTTGTGTTGTTTGTTTCTCTGTTTTTTGTTGGGGGCAATTTGAATGGGCTGCAAACATGCTCTGTCGGCTTCCTGCTGCAATTTGATGGCTTTTGACTATCGTTAAATTTCGGGTCTGCCCAATTTGTGCAGCAACTCTAGGAAAAGATGCAATTGGACATTCCACAATGCAGCATGCTCATTCAGTGAAGGTATATTTATCTTTGCGTTTTTAGTTACTGATATATTTAGGGCTGAATGACGAAAGATGAATTATTGCAGCGGAGGTGAAAATCTCAAAAATCAGGCATATGGAGTAATGCCTCACCAGCAGTAGGTAAGGACTTACAAGAGTTGACTTCATTTCTCAGTTCAAATTCATTAAATTGTCAGTCTGACAGGCAGGGATGTGCTCCAGATCCACTCCTTTCACCATTTCTTTGTTCAACATCTTTTCCACACTTCAAAGACCACAAAAAAGATGTATAATTTTGTTATGCCAACTCAACTGCTGCTAATGCAGACAGGTATATTCTTTTCCTGCTCAGAATTTTTGTCAGCACTACTACTTTGTGGGTATATGCACTTGTGTGAAAAGTGTTAAAGATCAAAGGATTGGTGTTAATTAATTAATTATCTTTGGAATGGAATCTAATCTGTGCTTGAGATGTTACCAAAATGTATATTATGAATTTGGAATTAACCTGTTGTTTTAAAGATCACAGTTTGACACTGGTTATCTAATTATCCATTGAATGGAATCTAATCTCAGCCCATTATGAGCCCAAATTAATGTTGCTAGGTAGTTGTGCATATAAATCATGTAGGATGCTCGAACCTCTCCACTGGCTATCATGATGCGAGAAAAGTCTATCGAATTTAGACTTGACCTTTCAATGTTTCAATAAAAAGACATAAGAGAGCAAAATCAAGAATTAGTTAGCATCTACAGACAACTAGGCATGGCGAATACAGTGTAAAATATTTTAAATACCAGTATGTATCATGGGTTGTGTCAATCATTCGACATACTTTCCACACTAAATCTACACCTTGGAGGATAATGATGGTCACTTAACTGAAGTTAAAAATGTTAAGAATGCAGAGTCACGAAATGCTCTCCATCTATTATTCATTATCCTGTTTGGCGTGACCTAAATAAACTTTTCAATTATGTTAGTAGCATAATTTTTGACCATATTAAGAAACATGAATATTTATTCTTAATATTTATTTTGATGACAAAATTACTACTATGACATATGATTTGAAAAGATATGTTAAATAAAAGTAATAAGTAAATATATGGGATGTGGAGCATATACAGGAAGTGAAGTTGATGAACTCAATCTTGTAGTATTATTGAAATTATTGTTTAGCAATGTGTGACATCATTCTGGGCATGCTTTGCTTTTCCATACGCTATTTAGAATAACTTGATGCTGTCAAATACATGAACATGATGGTTTTTTGGTTGTGTTTATAACTGTGACATCAAGCGATTGAATTTCGTTTTTAGAGCTAAGAAGAAATGAAAGAGTTAAACTTGCATGGAAATTATTATGTAGGCATTCTTATTTGGTCATAAAACATTTGTATTGGCTACCGAGTCACAATCTTATTACTTAAGGATCTTAAGTATGCAATTTCATAAGTTGTAAATCGGCTTTCTAATCTTTTTTTTTTTTTTTGTAATTAATAATATTTGGTTACACATTTTGATTCAGAAAGAATGTTTTATATTGTCTTTTGATTGATTGATAAACCTTTACAATTTATAGTTTTCAAGCATGACAGGGGAGACCTTTGATCTTGTATCATATTAAGAGTTTTGAGATGCTTTCTACACCTATTAGCTTATTCTAAGATTTGGTGCCTTAGAGGAAGAATTTAGAAGACTTTGACAGTTATGGTTATTTAACTGGAATTGCTTACCCAAAAGGTATACACAACACAGTACCTTATTTCAGTGGGAGAAGGTTTTGAAGCCAAATGAGGGTTAATGAAACTCAGATGAAGTTGAAAATACTATTTAAACTGCCAAAAATGCAACTACCACTTGTGGAAAACTATAACTATGAACATTCTTTACATTCTTTGTTGAAAAATTCTGAAAATGAATTCACGGTTTTTAGGGTAAAGCTCAAAGTTCACTTACCCAAATAATTGTGAATTAGTAAATGAATTGTGCTCTATCGTGGATTACCGGAGGATCTTTTACACAGCAAGCCAAGTCCAGTAGGGATGGGCAAAATTACCCACTGATCTAAAAACCCACCTGACCTGATCTTACCCGATCCTAAAAATAGGATATTCAAAAATTTTTTCTCTTCCGCAAGTCAGCTTAGGGTTCGGTACCCGCAAATTTTGGGTACAGATACGGGTTAGAAAAATAAAAATCTGCGAGTATGCAACCCGAGGGGTAATTATGTAAATATAAGAAAATATAAGGACATTATGGTAAATTTATTAGTCTGGATATACGCATACAGTCACGATTCGAATGTCCGCTTCGCAAGTTGTCATCCGGTTCTGTCGTCCGCTATACTCCAAAGACCATCTAGATGATTAACTGGACGTTTACTTCTTTTGGGGGTCGTCCGCTACACTTCAGAGACCATCTAGATGATTAACCAGATGTCCGCTTCCTTTGGGGGTCGTCCGCTTCAGCTTTTTACTTTCCATTTTGATTTCTTTTTTATTCTTAACTAATTTATTACAAATGTACTTTGATTGAACATTAGTATACATTGTCATTAGTTTGTTAATCATTAAAATCGAGATGAATTGAGACTATAGAATGAGTCCTCTTAAGCTTTCAACTAGTAACATGAATGAGTGGTCATTTACAATTGTTTGGGAAATTAGAGAAGTTATGGGAATTTGGAAGGCCTTAAACCTTGGTTTATGATTTTGTGTTCTAGTCTAAATATTACAAATTTTAGTTAAAAAAAAAAAGGCGGGTCGGGTACCTTGTGACCTGTCCCTATTTATCAGGTACCTGAGGCCATTAGGGTCAGGTTAGGGTGAAAAAATTGTTGACTCGACAGGTTAGGGTTGAGTAGCCATTACAAATTTTACCCAAAAAAATAATAAAGGCGGGTCGAGTACCCTGTGACCCTCCCCTACTTATCTGTACCCAAGGATGGGGTACCCGAGGGCATTGGAATCGGGTTTTGGTTTGCTGAATCCACAGGTTAGAGTCGGGCCAGCCAAATCCTTTTAGGAGTGGGTACCAGTCCCGTGCCCACTCTTAAAGTCCAATCCCATGGTTGGAAGAGATTCTAAGCACTTCTAAGACATTGGAGGTCCTATAGGATCTACCAGAATCTTATTTCCTCCTCTATATAGCCTAATTTTTTTCACTATATTTTCTCTGTTTAGCTTGCTATATAATGGGAATTAAGCTGGAGCAGATGGTTTAACTCTAAGACTAAAAGTCACAAGATATTCACCGTATCCAAGTGCTTTCATTTTATGAACGATGTTTGACTTTTCTTGTCAGATTTTCACTCTACGTGGCGACATACGTCTTGTATTGATCATTGTCTCACACAATAGAACAACTATCTCTAATGTTTTTTACGCTCTGTGGTATTTTTATTTCTCAAAAGAAGTATGCAGGTGATATTTTGAAGAGGTTCAAGATAGATGGAGCTAAGCCAATTTTGACACTAGCTGAGAAAAAATTGAAGTTAACCAAGAAGGGCGCTAGTGGATATCTAGATTCTACTGACTTTAAGAGTTTGGTCAGGAGTTTCAGATATTTGATTTCTACGAAGTTAGATATCAATTTTAGTGTTGGCTTGATTAACAGGTTTATGAAAAATTCATGTCAGTCACATTTGCAAGTAGCAAAGACGATCTTGAGGTACATTAGAGGTACTTACGAAATTGATATATTTTTTATTAGTGTAATGATCTTGTTGAACTTTTTAGATATACAGATAGTGATTGGGCAGGTGATGTGGTTGAAAGAGAGAGTACTTCATGTTATGCATTTTTTACTAGCTCATGGATATTTCTATGGAGTTCTAAAAAGCAACAAGTGATAGATTTGTTTGTCGCGGAGGCGGAGTGTATTGTAGCAACTAACATTACTACTCAGGCATTATGGTTAAGGATAATACTTGGTATTCTACAACACAAGCAAAATGGTCATACAAAGATTTATTGTGATTATATAGTAAGTCAATAATTGAGTTGTCCAAGAATCTTCCATGGGCGTCATAAGCACATTAATATCAAGTATCACTTCATAGTGACTTGGTTTGTGACAAAAAGATTGAGATTGACTATTGCAGAACTGAGAAGTTAGTGGAGGATACTTTCACAAAGGTGTTGAAGATGGATACATTGTTGAGGTTGAAGAGGATGTTGGACATGTCCGCATTTGAAGAGTTTAATTTAAGGGAGGCTATGTAGGAAAATATAATGAACCAAGGTATTATAATCGGTAGTGTAATAAGTTGAATTAATAGTTTTATTTGTTATTTAGATAGGGTGTATAGTATGTTTTTTCTCTCTCAAGAATCAAACTTCATTCACACTCGGGGAAGGGGGAAGGAGTAAAGGGAGTAAACCCAACCTAACAACGGAAGGCTGATTAAAGACCCAACTGGGCCTAGATAGATTTCTCCGAATCTAAGCGGGAGGTGCATGGTATGTTTAAGTTGTAGTCTTATAGGATTGTATCACATGTAGTAGTAGTAGTTGATAAGGTTTTGGTTTTTTCTTAAGAAAAGCCGTATAGGCTTTATAGTTTTTTTTTTTTTTTTTTTTTGAGACTTTGTTGGCTCTCTCTCGTTACTTTTGCATAAGAAAATATTGAAGTTTCTCCGTTGTTTGTTGTGATTTCCTGTCTAATTTCTCGCGGGTTTTCTCTATCAAATTGATTTGGGTCATCACGAGTGAGATTTACCCAGTTAAAGCAAATTGCCACATTAGAAACGGCTTTTGAATCGATCGAGTCAATTTAGATTGGCAAGCACACGAGTCAATGGAACTCCGATAAGCAAATTGAGCAATCTTCCTTGCCTTTCTACTTAATTGCTTAATTGGCAGTAGATGGGAGTCAGACAAATTAAAGGTAGTGTAACTAATCAGTGAATATGCATAACTGGTTAAATAATGTTAACTGGTCAGTGAAAATATGTAATAACTTTTTACTCTAAAACGACATTGTTTTTTGATTTTAAATTTGGTCATGTTGACTCATTCTCAGTCATACATTGTTGGCACTTTCAATCTAGGCATGAACTTGTTGGAAATGGAAATTGTGAGTGACGATGGTCAAGCATTCTAGCCCTTGGGTATAAGAATGGAGCAGAATCAATCAATGCTCATAATATCCATTATCCATTAACGTTAGAATCAACAAAGCAAAAAATTTCTTCATGTGGAATATGCATTCAAGGACAGCTACATGATATCGTGCAGCTTTTGTTGTTGGAAGTTATTGACTTCTTTTCACCCATCAAATTATTCCAACCAAAAAGGTAATTAATTTTTCTTAGTACTGTCCTATATTATTAATTATTTCTAGTCCTCTCCTTTATTTCAAGGCTATCCATTTATGGCATGATACGCAATATATTCCAAGAAAAATAAACCGCAGATCATAAATCACAGAACCCCTCTCTAGCTGATTTTTTTTGTTTATTAAAAAGAGCAGTATCACATATTATTGAACCAAAAACCGAAGCAAAACCCAAACACACGCCAAAACATCCATAAATTACATAGGCTGTAATCCGTTGCAAAATTTAACCGGAATTCTTTCAAATCCGTAAAATTCCTGTTTCCAATCAACCAGTGATGATTTATGAGTCAAGGTGTAGGCTCAAAAAGATTGACAAAGATGATGACCAGGATGGAGAATAAGTAAATAGCAACGGACACCAGCATCAATGATATCGGAAGGTTCGTTGCGATGCTTAGCATAAACGCCGTTGTCCCAAAGAAAATAGCAACATGTTCCATTATAAGAGATGCTAGTGGGTGACGAGGGTGGATGTAGATGGAGACCATCAGAGCAGCAAATGACAGCTGAAGAACCATGCAGAAACAATGAAAGCTAGGCGGAACCGTCTCAACAGTTTGGATGGCTTGCAAACCAAGACCAGCAGCTGCAAAACAAACTCCAATGACCAACAACAGCCGTTCCTTCATCTTGCCGTTGCGCTGATCAATTGGGTTTGGAGCTGCTGGAAGAGGTGCCTGATTCATGGTGGGAACAGCTGCTGCTATTTCACTCTCAGTTTGACGGAGGTTATGGGAAGAGGCAATTCTGGACTGGTTGCGGTGGTAGTGGGAGGGAGTGTGCCCACCGACGTATTTATAGTGAAAATAAGCTGAACGTTGGAAGGGACCAAGAAACTTCCCTTATGATTATGACCTCCGGAGCAAGTCAATCCCCAATGGGGCCGAGAATGTCAGCCAGTTGTCATTGTTTAATTTGATTGTTCCATGTTTCCAATGTCGAAATTTAAATTTTTTTTTCTTTTAAGAAATTCTACACTATTGCGCAGGCTTTGGGGACAGGGATGTGGTATGATTGGAACCCAACTGTGGGAAGAAATCATAAAGGTTTAATTGTTCAATCCACTTTTCGTTACTAAAATTGATGGTTTAATGCAATAGTTTGTGTGTGATTATATTCAAGACATCTGTTTAGGAGATTATATGTAGTTTAGGTTTTAATTTCGTGTTTTTACTCTGTAGTTGTATGTTATTTTGAGGAAAAAAAATATTTGGCCCCTCCTTTATTTTCACCTGTGGTTTCTTGTTTAAATTCTTGTAGATTTTTTTTCATCTAATTGATTTGGCCATATGAAGGTGGTATCAAATCTATGATAGCCACAAATATTATTTACTTAGTTTCCAAACTAAAAAATATGACTGAATATGATTTTTATAAGAAACAAATATTAATCCATCCACAGGCATTTGGGTCAGACCAGTTTGTATGTTTGTGAACAAACGGATGGTGATGTTGATTCACAAGTCAGAAAGAATAACAACATAGCGTTGTTTCAAATTCATTACGAAATTGATATATCAATTTTTTTTTTTTTGAAAAATTGTCATAGCAAAGATAGTAAAAGAGGCTTGAAATATTTTAGAAAAAACATACAAAGGCATAAAATAGGTTCAACAAAATAATTTGATGATATTAAAAAGAAAGTTTGAACTTGCATCGATAGAAAATTTTAAATTAATTGAATCGTATTTTTTCAATTTATCAGAGATTAAGAATGACATGAAACTCGACAAGGCATGAACTCACTAATGGGGCATTTGTTGGTAAAGTTTTTTAACATTTTACCTATAAAGTTTGATCATGTGATAATACTAATTCAAGAAACCAAGAATTTGCTTGATTTAAAACCGAAAGTTTGCAAGGTTTGTTAATTCTAGATATACATAAAATTAATAGGAAAATATAGCTGAAAAGCAACTGCAGATATAGTTGAAAATACATAGAATTGATAGGAAAATATAGTTGAAAAGCAACTGCAGATATAGTTGAAAATTGAAGGTTTGCAAGGTTAATTAATTCTACATATACATAGAATTGATAGGAAAATATAGTTGAAAATCAACAGCAGTTGAAAATTGAAGGTTAAAAATGAAAAAACATGTTAATTTTGTTAAATAACACCATTCAGCGCATTAATAAAATTCTTGTCAGTAATAGGGACGTGGTTTGGACCTATTAGCACTATAGCAGCACAATCTTGATTATTTTTTTCTCAGATACAAAATTATTATTTGTTAGTTTGAAATAAAGTTAGATTTGCAATGATGTACTAAGGTATGTTTAACCAACAAGCTGCAAAAGGCAAAAAATATGTTAAAATCTATTATCCAACTATATATTGTTATCTTTCTATTTCTATAATTCTATCTAATACAAGAACTAAGATTTGTTCTCAAGTTCACTCGCAGACAAACATAATGCTAATTTATTAAATTTGTTTCCTCAATTATAATAATTCTCCCCAAATTTGTTTCCGCACAAAATTCTCCAACTTTCTGTCGTCAATTAGAATTAAAATGTCAATTTTCCTCACTTTAATTAGAATATTACAATGCACGCCATGTTAAGTTTCCGTTTTCTACGTCGTCTAGCGTTTGGCTAAACATTTGCATCTTCACCTTCTTATTAATTTAATAGTCAACATTAGCGGCAAAAGCCCAATGCTTTATCATCCTTGCTTAGTCAGCCATCCTGACCTGGAGAAGGTTAACCGAATTTATGACTAGTATGGTTAAGCCTGTTCTTAATAATTTTTTTTTTAAAATTTGATTTTAGCTTCGAATTTTGAAAATAATTTGATTTTAGCTTCTGATTTAAAAAAAAAAATCTGTTTTGTAATGTTGTCAACTTTTTTTTTTTTATACCCCGCAATCAAGAATCATTGATTTTCAGATTTTTTAGAATCAGCTCTTACAAAAATTAGAATCTATTGAGAAAGCCATATTTGTTTTGGCTGCGACTCAACAAAGCGAAGAAGTTGTTCATGTGAAATGTGTTTGAGCGGAGAATGGAAATACGCTCGAGTTTAAGGGCGGCCAGAAGATATCCAGCGGGCCTTCGTTGTTGGAAGTTGTTGATTCCTTTTTCACCAATCAAATTAGTTCAACAGAAGGTTTAATCAAATATTTAGTACTCTAGCTTATTATTAACTATTCCTAGTTGTCTCCTTTTTTCAAGGATTCGGATAGAAAATATCCACGTCTCACATGAAGCACGGTGCATTCCAAGAAAAATAAACTAGACATCTTAATCGTATAACTCTCTCTCTAGAAAAAGTTGAAGTGTCCATAATTCCGCCCGTCCATTGTGGCCTAGAAAAGGAATTACTATGGATTAGTTCCCATCTCCTCCCGCAGACAACTTTAATGATGGTTAATTAATTAGCCTTTCTAACTCATATATTATCATAAAAATTAGGTCAAAATTCACTTTGCATCCCTTAACTTATATCAGATTCTCACTTTGCACTTTAAGCTTTAATTTTGAATACACTGCACCTTCAATTGTCCAAAACATTCCATTTAAATCTAATCATTGGCGGCAACAACTAAATTAACGGAACTTAAGTGCGTGCATACAACGTTCATCTAAGTCCAATTGTTAATAGCTTTAATTTTGGATAAATTGCCTTGTAAACCATCCAAAATATTCTACTTAAATCTAATTGTTGCATGTACGCACCTAAGTTTTGTTGGTTAGATTGACGCCATCAACGATTGGTGTTAAATGAAATGTTTTTGACGATTTAATATGCAATCTATCCAAAATTTAAATTTAAGATGCAAAGTAAGAATATGATATAAGTTGCGGGATGCAAAGTGGATTTAGGCTTTAAGATTAAAACAAAGACAATTTCAAATGGGGAGGGGATGACTGCCCTACCCACCAATTTTTTATTGATGTCTTTACTGGGCGCTTGATGGAACTAAGCATTATTGTTATTATCATAAGGGTTGCATGTCATCGCAGCTTTCCACTCTCAATTTTTAATTTTTAGCTAGCTGGCTATCTTTAACTCTAGAAAGTTTAGAAAAATTGAATTCTTAAAATATAGCTTTCAGTTGGATCCGATTGCATGAAAATATTTCTGGAGGTATTTGGGTTGTCTTCCATCTTGTTTATTTGTCCAATCATGTAGAGATAGATATATATGGTAAATATTTAGGTGAATCCAAAAGTCTATGAACCCGTGGACCCAACGACTTAGATTAAGTCACGAGAGTTTTAAGAGCACCCTTGTGGCTTAATCTCAACTGTTGGGTCCACGACTGAGGCCCGTGAACCCGATCCACCTAAATATTTTCTGATATATTGGGATAGGATTGATGTGGTCTTCTTACGGGATTGACTTCTCAATCTTTCCTTTTCAGTTATAAGGCTTTTGAAAAGAGTTAGCTGTTTGAAAAGGAAAGGAGAAAAAAGACAAAAAGGAATAATTTGAAAAACCAAAGAAAAGACAAAAAGGTTAGTATAGTGGGAAACATTTTGACCAAGAAATTGTTTGCCACGAAAAGCATTTTCTAGAAAAATAATTATTTTCACTTTATTGTCAGGTGTTTGGTTAATCGTATTTTTTCATAGTGATATAACTAAATGGGCCAGTAATTATAACAATATCCCTTGGTATTATTAATTGCCCCTTTTACCGATCAGCACTAAATCTGTAGCAAAAATTTTTCAGAAAAGCAAAAAAGGTCTGTAGCAAATCATCCCCTCTCCCATCAACGCCCACGCCCTAGAATTCGTACCCTGGCCATTGGGAAAATATTTAAGTGGACCAGATCTACAAACTCCACCCGTGAACTCAACTGTGGAGATTGAGTCACCGGACTTTAGGAGGCCCCCCTAACTTCGTTGGCTCAATCTTCACCATTAAGTCCATAGGTCCATGAAATTTTGGGTCCACTTAAATATTTTCCCTGGCCATAGCCACCACAATACCCATATACTTCGTACCCTGCATGGGGATTTTTGCTCGCGATGAAGTTACTTTCATTTTTTTAATTTTGAATGCAATTTTCTCTCTTATTTCAGAATTCTTACTTTATTAGAAGCTAGCTAGCATCTTGTACCAATGTCCGTTATTCCATTACACTTCATTACTATTGTAAATGGAGCTCAAAATATTCGTGGCAATTTTTTCCGGTTTTGAAAACGAAATTTGTTAGAAAAAATGTTACGTTATTGTGAATAATTGTGTAAAAAATGAAAAAAAATTGTTAGGAAGTTTTAAACATTTCAAATAATTTTTTCAAAAAATTTTTAAAATTCAAATACTTCTCCCCATTTCAACAAAAGTTAAAAAAAAATTGACCAACTTTTGACCTTTTGAAAAAAGTAAACAAAAAACACTCTTAAAAATTTTTTTCAAATAATCTATCCAAATGAAGCCAATATATATTGGAGTCTTTTTTTTTCTTAGATGAATTTGTTTATGAGATAAAAGGCAATTGGAGAACGTATTTAAAAATGATTTTTGAAAAAAAAAATTAACCAAACAAAGCCTATATCTTGTTTTGGGTACTTAGAAATTAGAAAACAAATCCTGTGAAATTTTCTATTGAAGAAGAATATGAATCATTCAAACTTAGACTACAAAAATAATCAGATGATACAATTAGAAATAGGACATTCACGTTCCTTTTTTTTTTTTTTTTGGCATATCCTACTTATCACAACCTCACGTATTTTATAAGTTATCATCACAAACTCAAATATTATCTTGTTTAAATCAAGTTCACTGATTGAGATAATGCACCCTTTTAAAAAGACAAGGAAAGCTTCATTTTGACAAATCATATTCTTATCCTTGCTCCAAAAAAAAAAAAAAAAGCATATCCTTATCCTTGTAAAATAAAAGGCTTTCTATCAGAGTTCTTTTGTGTTGGCAGATTTGCCCCTCCAAAAAAAAAAATGCTGCTCCGTTCCATAATAAGTGAAAAGTTGGTTTTAAAATGGACCAAATGATGGCATGAAACACGTTTCAATCCGAATTAGATGGAGTGAGTATTGCGTGCACCACGCGCGCCACGTGGCGTGCCACGTGGTGCACTAGAACCAATCACACATCGCCAAATAATACGAGGTATGGCCCACCATTGCCACATGACGATAAATTATTGGTTCTAGTACACCACGTGGCAATGCACGTGATGTATTGTATACTTTTCTGAATTAGATGGTCTAAATTCATATAAAAATATAAAGTTTATAATATGGCAAGGATTTCGAATCAAACTAATATGAAAACGATCGCCAGCACACATGACAGGCTGTTGTTGACTAGGCCAGTCTTTGATCGGACCACAGGTCACGTCAGTCTGAATCTCCAAGATACAGGAGCTCATCGCCCACCTTAAACAAGAAAACTAGTGTCCTTATTTACACACAAACAACCACGCCTCTTGTATTGGCAACGTTAGCCGGTGAACAAGTGACGCTACATAAACACCGTGTCCAATGTGGTTTTAATCGGATTAAATTATGTGGTATCACCACAAAATTATATTTTATCACTAAATAAAACGAGATACTTTTATATAGATAGCGCATAAAAAAAATTATTGAATAAAAAAACTAAATAGAAAATATGAACTGAGTTTTAATGGGGGCGGAAATTTGACGTGTCTATAGTAGAATTAGTGCACGGTATCCAACGATCTCTAGAAGCGCGTGCCCATCAACCTTAAAAGCTGATGTTTGCCGATGTGTTCAACTCATGATATTAACTGACAAACAAAAGGACGAAGTATGCATCCATTTGCATGTAACATGACACATCAGCACCAAGTCACATGTATAAAATTTTTTATATTCACTAAAACTTGACATGGTTCATTTTTCTGTGATTCATAATAGCTAATAAAAAATTTAATCAAACCCAATTTATAAATTAATTAACCAAATTGAAAGGATTTGGTATACAATAACAATTTGTTAGCATATATTTAATTGCGAACACATGAGGGATGTTCTTTTTTATTTAGCAAATCCATAGCATAAAAAATGAATCAACCAATTGGGAGAGATTATATGAATAGTACAATTACCTTTGTAATGCTTCCTACATTGCTACGCAAAAAGCTTTATGTGATCTAAATGAATTATTTCTTGTATGTCCTTTAAGTGGACTCCCTCTTATGAATAGGGGTAAGCATATTCAGAAAATATTCAATAACTGATCGAACTTGAATTCAAATTGAAAAATCAAATTTGGTAATTTAGTAATTTGGTCGGTAATTAAAAAAATAAAAAAATGAAATCATATTCAGTTAGTGTTCGGAAATGCTATTTTTCAATTCGGTGTTACTGATTTTGATTTCGATTTTAATTCGATAATTCAAATTCAGTATTTGGATACCGAATTCAAATTTCGTAATTTAGCAACAAATTATACAAATTTTAATATTGAATTTTAATTACAAAATTTAGCAAAAAAATACACATTTTATATATTTCATATAACAATCACTGTTATTAAAGTTTGTTGTTATTAAATTTATTGTTCGTCATTCATATGTAAATATATCCATGATATATCTACTATTATGTTATTGTTATTTGCACAATTAATATGCATAATAAAAAATTTTGATGCATTATATGTGCATAGTAAAACTGTAGCAATATATTTATATTCATGAATTGATTTGATTTTACAATAAATTGCAGCTTAGTTGGTATGATAATTCACCCGTGATCTATGAATCTCTTGGGTTCCGCTCATCAAGATAACATGTAGAATTCCATTTATATGTGCGTGTAGACTTTCATTGAATTCATTGTTATAAATCATTGTTATTAAATTCATTATTCATTTTTCATATATAAATATATGTATAACGTATATAATATTATTGTATCGTTATTTACACAATTATTATGTGTAATTAAGAAATTAATTTGATTATATATGCATGGTATATTTTATATGTTATGTGTTTGTATAGAATTAGAAACTCGTAACCAGAATTTGTGTATGTATAATTTAGACACAATACAACATATATTTTATATGTTAATATTTCTACTTATACATTATGTTGATTACCTAATCAATAATAAATGTATATTTGGCATAGATTGCAATGTTGGATATAATTAGTGATGAATGCATATTGAAATTTTGTGAAAAAAAAATTTAAGAAAAAGCCTTGCTCACAAATTAAAATAAATTTAGTTGATGTTAATTTTTGGAGTGAAACAACAGGGTGTGTTTTTCTAGTTATTATTTATTTTTATTTTTTCGAACACCGACTTACCGATTTAAATTTGGAAACGAATTCGAATCAATATCATTTGAAATTGAAATTGAATTTGCTAGAAAAATGATTAATCAAAAATACCATAATGACCAATTTTAAATTATCAAATTATTAATTTACCAACTGAATCTCACTTCTTTTTTTTATCAACCTACACTATTACAATGGGGGAAGGGAAATGGTGTTGGTGAGATTCGCACCCCCCGACCTCTAAGTGTGGAATCGTAGAGCTCTAACTGCTTGACCCTTTATTCATTTCCAACTGAATCTCACTTTTACTTATAAATACCAACACAATAATATTAAGGCACCAATGCTTAAAATTTGTTTTTTTGCTTAATAGGTAGAAAATGTTTAAATGGACTGAATCAATACTGCAATGTGATTTTTGTATTTTGCCTATGATTCAATGAAGTTGGCTATTTATATAATTAAGTTAATAAAGATATGCACGTGAGCATTGTTCAAATATTGTCTTAATTAAGTACATGATGACTCCAATGCATTTAAAATATATCCAATCACTACCTAAATTTGTTTACATGACCATTGATAGTTGTACATTTGAATTTGATCCCCATTTTAAAAAAAAAATTAAATTAAAAATGATGAATAAAATTGAGATTTTACCATGCTAATGCAAAAATTTCTAATATAACAACATTTATAAAATAATGTTGCTCATTATAACTATACCAATTACGTCTAAAATAACTAATTATGTTATTTATTGAAACCATACACTTTGTGTTATTGAATCTATATCACGTATCCTATTGACCGCGCAAGACTATATGAAAGTAGTAATATACATGTGACACGAAATATAGAGGAAGGAACACTCTTGTATATTGATGGGTTTCATTGCGATTATATAACAAAATAAAAATTATGATCTTAATGAAAAAATCTATAACAAGGCCTTAATAAACTACTAAGCCTTAATAAACTACAATTCATTGAGACTAATATTATTCTTATTTTTCATTGTGCTATGCATTGTACATTAAAAAATAAGTTATGTATGGAAAAATTTTCACCTCAAAATTCTAACAAGAAGGTTGCATTGAGAAACGTGCCAAAAGTAAGAAAATACAAAAAATTAGAATAAATATTTCAAAAATTTACCAAACTTTCACAAAAATTCTATCAATACATGAAAAGGCTATAGAAAAAATTTCATTTGAAAATTCTAATAAAAATGATGCTTTGGAAAATGTGCCAAAATTGAATAAAAACAAAAGAAAAATTAGCCAAATTGGCTCCTCACAATCACAAAAAACTTTTTTGGTCCCTATCATTTAAAATCAATCAAATCAGTCCCCAACATATCAGAAGCCTATTCCGACTGGTCCTAACGGCCATTTTTGCTCATTTTTTCGACAATATCATGGCAAAATTGAGAACATAACTATTTCCCGCTCTTAAAAACATTTAATTTGCCAATTTGATCCTTCACATTGGCAAGAAAAGACATTTTTAGTCCCTAACATTCAAATGATTCATGACAAAAAAAGAATACTATTGCACAAATCCAAAAACCAATAAAAGCACTAAATAAACATGTCTTTAACATTAATATTAAGCAAAATAAGTTGCTAAACTTGGAGTTCACAGCAATACATTGCAACAAGAATTTGACTATCTTAATTGCAGTACATTAGTAGCAATATATTGCTACAAAACTTGCTGGTTAGGATCTGCAGTATATTCGCAGCAGTCAATGCAACAAAAATTTGATGATGTAGGGACTGCAGTACATTGCAGCTTACAAAAAATGCTAGATATGGTCCTAACTATAGTTGATTTCATCTTCATTAAGTCAACAAAAAATTTGCAAAGCTTCAGTCTTCATTTCCTCTTGCTTCTTTTCCATCTGCAACAAAAATTTCAGATTTAATTGCAGTACATTGCAGCTCAAAAAAAAATGTTAGAAACAGTCCTAACTAAAGCCATTTTACCTAGTCAAAATAGTTGCATATACAAGTATTGAATGTCATACCAAGACATATGGCAAGTCATGTGCTGGAGCTTGATAAAGTTCAGCAAGAGTAGATGTGCACTTGCCTCTAGTATGGCCATATTGGCGACAAATACTACACCTATACTTCCCAATCTTTTCAACCTTGACAAATTTAATGAAAAGATGTTATAAAATATAAAGGTAAAATGTGAAAATTAAAGTTATCTGAGATGCTTACTGGAATACTTGGAGCAGCAGTAGAGGTGGATTGTTGACTGTGCAATGGTGCATCTATCATAACATCATAAGATTCCTGAGTATTTGACTTCAAGAACAAAAGCTGTAGCTCTTCCAATCCCGTGCGAAACACTTGCTTGGGAAGCATTTTCAGTAGATGCTATAGTTCTTCCAATGTCTCCATATGCATCAGAAGCTGTAGTTGAATTTAGTGGGCACTTTCTACTATTGTGGCCAGCAAGGTTACACTTTCGACACTTGTACAACATTTGGCCCACTCTAGACAGCTTTTGATTTTGATTTGGTTTCTTCTTACTGGCTGGTGGTTCATCTGGCTCTCTTCTTCTAACCTTTCTTGGTCTACCAGGGAGCTTTACATTCTCAGGAGGTAGCAATGGCTTACCAATATTTTTCCACATTTCAGCACCATTCATTGGACTTATCATGGGTTCATATGCCCTCTCATAAGACCTCTTAGAGTAGCACTCATGCACAAACTTCTCAGGTTCTTCTCCAGTTACACAAATTGCAGCAATGGCATGAGCACATGGAATTCCATTCAGATCCCACTTTCTGCAGCTACATGATCTAGAAATCAAGTCAACAGTATATCTCTCACCATGTATGCACCTAACCTCATATTTCCATTCCTTAGAGTGGCTTGCAATGCAGTCATTGGCAGTAATCTTGTTTTGCTCTAGCTTTTTCAGAATTTTAGGACAGATTTCCCCACTGTATTTCTTTATCCATTCTCTCTTTTTTTCCATCCTAACCATTAAGTAAAATCTAATGGTTTCCAACATGTCAAGAATTGGTCTCTGTCTAGCATCTAGAATGGTTGAGTTAAAACTCTCACAGAGATTATTCAGCAAGATATCACATTTGGGAGTTGTTCTGAAATGTGATCTTGTCCACTCCTTCGGATAAGTATGGTTCAACAACCACTTGTAGGCATTTTCATCAAACTCTTTGAGTGACTCCATTAGCACAGCAAATTTGTTGAGAAAAGATGCTCTTGCTACTGTCCATATTCTTTCCTTAAGGGTAAGGCCAGGATGTTGTTTCTTAAAGTTGTTATAAATATGTCTCACACACATACGATGCTCAACACCTAGCAGCAACTCAGTTATTGCGTGAACTAATCCCTATATCAATTTCAAAAAAGAAATTTCCAAATCAATAATTTGAAATATCAAAATCAATAAATTGAAATAGGCAGTAACATAAATAGCAATAGTAAATTACCTTTTGCTTGTCAATTATGAATGTCCACTGGCTTACATTTGTGATTCCAAGGTCCCCAATCAATTCTTCTACAAACCATTTCCATGTACTCTTATTTTCAGTCTCAACAACTACATATATTATTGGAAAGAGCTGATCATTTGGATCAATTCCAACAGCTATTAAAAGAACTCCTTTATGGTGTCCTCTTAAGTGACAGCTATCTAAGCCTATAACATGTCTACAACCTTGAAGAAAACCCTTCCTACAACCATCTAGACAAACTATAAAATCTTTGAAACTCATCATCACCATCTTCATTTTCAGTTGTAGTCATAAAAACATGAGAACCAGGATTTGCCTTTTCAAGTTCTTCACAATAGCTCCAAAAGCTTGTTATATTGTGAAATAAAGTCTCCATGTATCAGCTCCTTTGCTTTTGCTTTTACTTTGTATACTAAGTTGGAGCTAATGGACACTCCTAATTTCCTTGTGGACTTTTGTCATAAAATCCCCTACATTGATATCTTGGTGAAGTCTAAAGTCCTCCAAGTACTTATTGGCTAAAATATGAAACACTTGCGAGGCCATGGTATGTTGTTCTCCCATATGCGTGCTTGAGTAGCATGCTTTTGATTTGGAATGTCATTTTATCACTCTGCACTGAGCAATATATATTTCACTTACATCTCTTGCCTTTGCATATAGCTTTGCACCTTTCTTGAATCATTTTTCTTAAACCTGATTTTTCTTCCCCACTTCACTCCATGACATTTTGCAGCATTTATGAAGTCACTTTTACACGTAAATAATAAACCAAGTTCAAACTGTAGGGTCATCCATCTCAGTTGCTGGATTAAACACCCTAAACTTTTATTGCCTTTTGTTCTGCTCACTCTTTCATCTTCAGAACCTTCATTACTGTGCAGCTCACCTCGTGATGAATTTTCTGACCCTTCTATGCTACACTCATTTTCTTCTTCATTGTCAACATGCTTGACACTCACCTTTTCTTTACCTTTATTTGCTGCCTTGAATTGTGTAGTTATACTAGCCCATTCTACAGGTATTCCACGTATGGAATTCATTATATCTTTTTCATCACTCATATCATATTCACTATCATACATATTCTCGGCCTCACTTGATTGTCCTTCTTCTATAATCTAATCTCTGTTGTTCTTGACAGAATATGCTTTACTAGGCTTCTTTGTTTTTTTAATTACAGCACTTCCTTCTTGCCTTTTATGATTCTATCTTTGTTGATCATGAGAAGCATATTTAGCTCTGTTTTCATCACCTTTTGCATTCTCATCAGAACCAATTTCAGTTCTATTTTCATCACTTTTTGCACTCTCATCAAAACCAATTTCAATTCTGTTTTGGTCATCTTCTGCACTCTTTTTTGCACCAATTTTAGTTCTATTATGGTCATTTTCTGCACTCTTATCTGCACCAATTTCATAATCAAATCCAACTCCAATAGCTTCACCAGTCCCCAATCCACTTCCTTGTTCCCAAGTTTGAGATATAGTTTCAAAATCAGCTTGATTTGCTTTATTTTCAGCAGTAACACCAACTTCATTCACATTACTTCCATGGTTCACATGCTGCCTTTTTGGTTGAAGTTTAACTCTTCTTGCAGGTGAGACTCTTTTTGGAAAAGCTCTTCGTCCCACATTGATGTCTCCTAAACCATCATTATTGTTCTCAACATGAACCTCATTATCATTAACATATGTCTCATCTTGAGCAGCCTTATTTCTTCTTTCCTCTTTATCAAAAGCAGCATCAAACTGTGCTGCACTCTGATTTTCACACTCAGCAGCAGTTATAGTGTATATCTTTCTATGGATGAAGAATACATCAACTACCCTATTTCTCATCCCAAATTTAGCCAAGTCACCTACATCTTCCTCCTGTAACATGTATATCAACCCATCAATCATGTTCCTACCAAGTGTTAGGTAGTAGTACCCCACGGTATATGGTTCATATTCACATTTTTGTACTATTGCATCTAATTTACACAGAGACCATCTTTCAGGATCACAACTATCAACTATAACAATTGATCCTCTTAAATAGTCTCCACTGTGTGAATCCATAAGCTTCCCTACAAAGTGTATGTGAAGTGAAAAATGTATATTAGTATTTTCTGTCATCCATCATTACGTAAAGCATTTTGATGATTTGAAAATAATCAAGAATAAGTAGGCATGAGTTCTTCATGCAAATGATGAAAATTCAGATCATCAAACATGCAATTATCATACATTAGAAGTCAAAAGCATCTCTTAAGCAAGATTTAAATAACATTACAAAGATCATTATACTCTATCTAAACAGATTTTGTTCAAAAATACATGTATTTATCAAACTAGAATAAGAGGAAAACTAACCATAATCAGAAATGAAACTCCATTTTTCATCTTTATCTGACATCCATGTGAAATTATTTGGATGATCATTCACCAGTTCTTCTCAATCGATTGAGAATTTCAGATTTAAAGATTTTCAATTAAGGGTTTTAAATTGGGTGAAAATGAGGGAAAGTTGGCAACTTAATCGTTATTAAGAGAGGGAAGGGGTAAGTTTCCAAATTTGCCCCTGATATTTCCGCAAAAATGGTCGTTGGGTGTTGGGTGTCAAACCAGCAAAATAAATAAATTCTTACTCCAAGAAAAATATACTCAAGTATAGTAGTGAGTAGGGTCGTATCCACAGAGACTGGTCGATTTATTTATTTCAAATCACAACAATGGGGGGTTTGGAGAATAATTAAGTTAAAGAAATTTAAACCTAAGAAACTCAAAGGAAAAAAAACACAAAATTAAGTCAAATGAAATCAAATAAAACCTAAACTCTAGTCAAAGAAATAATTTCCATAACTGATCCTCGATGCAATAATAAATTTCTACGTTCATGAATAAATTGGTTATGGTTGTTGAGAAGCTCTAACAACCTGCCTTTCCTTACTGTGTCGGTAATCAAGGTATGACGTTAATTACTTCCCTAATCAAATAATAACCCTAGGTACGACCTTAGGATTCAATTATTCAACAGATTTAAAACTAGAAAAGCCACCAATTCTAACCAGCAAATACCTATGAGGCTCTGTTCAAATTAGATTATTTATTCCCGTGATATAATCCAAAAGTTTCTATTACGATTGAATTAATCACTCGCCACAAATACTAAAACTATCAAACAATTACGGATTTGACGTTTTAGATGGCTTTAGATTATTTGACAATTAAATAGTGATCAGTTATTTAATTGGCAAAAATAATCACACAAGAATGAACACAATCACCTTGGAATTAAATAGAGAATAAATAAATACCCAAAAATGCAGAAAATAATAAAAACAATTAGATCTCACAGTAATAGATGAACCAAAGCTTCAATTATTCTTCAACTAGATAGAAGAGTCTTCAAATACCAAAAGAAAAATAACAAGAATTTGTTCTAGAGAGAGAAGAGAGAAAAACTAAAAAACTAAAACTAAAAGAAGACTCTCTAATTTTTTTCTG
Source organism: Mitragyna speciosa (assembly GCA_024721245.1). Lineage (NCBI taxonomy): Eukaryota > Viridiplantae > Streptophyta > Magnoliopsida > Gentianales > Rubiaceae > Mitragyna > Mitragyna speciosa. Next base: position 8,333,053 of record CM045566.1, on the reverse strand, counting down.
CAAAGTTGCGTATGTCCTCCTGCAGAAATTGCGTTCCCAATGTCTTCTTTTTTTTTTCTGCACGTTTCTTTTCTTTTTTCAATTCCTTCTTTCCTTTTTTGCTCTTTGTTTCCTTCTCCAACTCAATTTCCTTGTAAAATCTTTGCTTTTTGGGAAGATTCCTCTTTTCTAATCAACTCTAATTCTCTCTAAACCTCTTCCCAATTCAGATTCACCACACAAAAGAAAGTGGGACCCTCCAATTGCAAATTTCTTCTAATTCACGTCCAGAATGCTGCACAGTAGTACCAGTAGCCCGTGGTCACGCTCTATCAGACATAGTCTTCTGGAATTTTAGACGAATTTAGAACATTTTTTCACAATTTCCTATATTAAGGCCAAATATCATAAAGTGAATAAATGGAAGTATTAAACACAATTCTTAACCAAAATAAGGGGAAGTTAATTACAATAAATATGTCAATTTAACACCCTAACATTGGGAGTAGTCAGAATAGATTTCTGATATGTTGGGGATTGATTTGGCTGATTTTAAATGTTGGGGACCAAAAAAGTTTTTTGTGATAATGTAAGGGATCAATTTGGCTAATTTCCCAAAACAAAATTTAGATAAATACTTAATGAGTTTGCAAAACGACCAAACCTGCACAAAATATATATGAGCATACAATAAGATTATAGAAAAATTGTGACTTAAATATTCTAACAAAAAGGTTGCTTTGAACAATGTGCCAAAAAACCACATGAAATCAAATAAATACTAGATGACTTCAAAACTTCACCAAAATTTAGCAAAATGCTTAAAAAATAAATAATGAATTTACAAAAAATAAATCGATCATTTTGCTTCTGACATATTATTTTTGTATTTTTCCAGACAAAATTTTTGTGTGACAAACAAGTTATAAAAATTTTACCCCTTAATAATGAAATTTTTAAATGCAAAGTCAAAATTTGGTATATCACACTATTTATTGAAACTATACAAATTACATTATTAAGTCTACAGTTTCCAAAAATAACAACATTTATATAAAATTAACTGAATATAGGGATACTTCCCTTAAGTTTTTGTATTGAAATTGCAAGCATTGAGTTTTATTTATTTGTAATTTATTTTCATACATTTTATCTTAAATTAACTTAATTTGGCCTTAAAATTAAAAAAATCAAACTTTAACTCTCAACCACTTTTACTGTGATAGAGGATACCTAAACTAATATTTCGGTGATTTGCCAGAGACTAAACTCTCAAATTTGTATTTGCGATTTTTCAAAAGGTTGAGAGCCATCTAGAAATTTAGCAATTTATATATGCTAAATAATTTTGACACAAAAATTTTGTTTTTTATTTCTTTTAAATTTGATAGATCTAATTCACCCAAAAACCAAAGTATTATAATATTTCAAACTTTAATTTTAAACAACAAAACATTAGCAAGTAAATCAAAGAGTTATGATAGTCAATTAGGCAGTAGTCATAACTATGACCTGACAAAGCTTAATCAATTTAAAATGGGACGTCAAGTTTCCGGTTACACCAAACCACTAAAACCACATTGGAAAATGTGTTTGTAGTGTCATTTGTTCATTGGCTAATGTTGCCATACAAAGAGCTGTGGCTGTTTTGGAATACTATACTGTAGATTTCTCCACAGAATTCCGTTAACACGGCAACGTAATCTAGAACTGCAAGGACGGTGAAGTGGTTACCCGTTGATGTTGAAAACAAAAGGGTAATTGCAAATTTTTCAAAAACTATTTTTTTTATATTATATTGTAAACAGAATAACAAGAGCTCTTCATCAAAACTTATTCCCATAACAGAATTGAACTTCACTAATGAGTTGAATTGAGAAATACTAAAGTTACAACCTATGTTATTTTGAAAATTAAAAATACTTGTTATATGACTAAATTATTTGTTCAGTCTCAAATTCAATGTTTTCTTGCTTACTTATTCCCAAATTCAATGTTTTCTTACATACTTATTCCTAAAACTTAGGTATGTTTACCTTTATCTTTGTTTTGTAGATATTTGAGTGGTCATCTAAAATCTTATGTTGTAGTTGCTGATAATTTGACTTAACAATGTTTGTTATGCTACCACAGTTTTTATCATAGGTATACGTGTGTATAACTTATTCTTATATCTTTGTATACTAATTTTAAGATGTAAAATAAAAAAAATACTACAAAGATTAATCATAATTAGAGTTTTATTATACATACAAAGAAAAATAATTTATTACAAACATAGTAATATTGAAAGCTATAAATACTTATGTGGCTATAATTATAACTTTATTACATGAACATGAGTTTTTGGTTTGATAAATGATTTTCAAAAGATTAATTTTGGGATAATTTCACATACTTCCGCTGAAGTTTGTCATAATTGCACTTACCTTCTCTCAAGTTTTGAAAATTATACTTACACCTCCAGTGTTTATATTTTTGGTAACAAAAAACCCATTTTGGTAATGTATCCCAAAACAACAACCCATTATTCTAAAATATCATTAATTGCTTTTAAAAACAAGCAACAAGTAAAAAAAAAAAAAAAAAAAAGTAAAAAGAGCCTAAAAAACCAAAATTTTCTACCCCTCGAATTGGACCTCCCAAGCTATTTATGTATATTTTCTTTAGTAAATTGATCATCTCTTTCTTACTAATATATTTATTTAAGATTCTGATAACTAAAGTAGATTTATTTAGATTACTCAGATAGTTAAGTTTTAGATGATAGAATCTAGTGAAGAATGAAATTTAGTGCAATAGTATAAGTCCTTTTGACATATTTATGAGTAATTAATTAATCTCTTAAAAATTTATTTTTCTTTTCTAAAAGAAATTAAGGATATATTAGGGTGTTTGGTTGGTTTTTTTAGAATACATTATCAAAATGGATTTGTTTTATTATAAAAAAATACACATAAAGAATGTAAGTATAATTTAGAAAACCTGAGGGGAGACGAGTGTAATTATGACAAACTTCAGGAAAAATATGTGAAATTATCCCTTAATTTTTATGTTACCTATATTGGTTTAATTTTTATGTTACTTGAATTGGTCCATATATAACATAAATTAGTTTTAAAATTTTTATGTTAATATATTTTATGTGAAAGTACACTTTTACTTATTCAAAAATTGGATAACAATACAATTTTAACGACTATTTTTGTAAAAAACTTAAAAAATTAAAAAGTCTTGAAAATTAATCATTGAATGGTATTAATAAGAGTTTATTTTGAAAAATAAAATTCATATGAATGATTTATTTATAAAATTCAAAGTAAGGGCAGGAAGTGCAAAATTCAAAAAAATTTTGACTTTTATTTTTTGAAAAATAAATTTAAAATTAACAGGTTAGAATACCCAGGTGTACTCGAACTGATTTTTCGAGTAACAGGATTACCAGTTATCCTATAGAATAAGACTGATTCACGGTTCGCAATATAACCAGTAATACCATTTAAGGTCAAAATTTTCCCTCACAGACCATGTATTCCTAGGAAGGGGCGTGCATGAAAGAGATAAAGAGACATAAGTATGTGCAACTATGTGTGAGAAAAAAAAAGTATTTGTTGTATGTATTTGTGCAAGAGAGTGTAGAGATAATGTGTGCAAATGTGTGAGAGAAAAAAATGAATGTGTCTCTGTGTGTTTGTATGTGTGAAAAAATAAGAGCATATGTGCTTGGGGAGAATAATAAAGATTAAGTGGATGTTTGGTCTATACGTATGAAATTTAAAGCTAATGATATTTATACTTGTTATTTGATTTAATTAAAATAAAATTCATTTTATGGGAATAAAAATATTAACACTTGCCTCGCATCATTTCTATTTTATTAAAAAAAAAACAGTTTTCATTTTATCCATATTCAATATAAGGCTTTGACACAGAGTTACACTCCCCAACTGTACTCAATTATTACACTGCCATTGCAAAGCCAGGCCAGTCATGCCAATTATTCTATCGCTTATACCACTACCAAACCATCACACAATATATCAATGAGAAAATTGCAATTTTGGTACCAAATATTTGGAGTATCGGTAGTTTCAGTTCCTAAAGTTTGGACAAAAGCAAATCGAGTATAAAATGTTTCAATTTTTTAGCACATTTAGTCCTATTAACTAGTTTCTCAAAATCTTATTAGAATTTGGCCACGTGAAACTCATATGACGAATACAAAATTTTCCAAAAAGAATTAAAAAAGAAAAAAAATTTAATTACCATAATTTATAATTAAAGACACACACGCAAATGCACTATCTAGACGAATTTTTTTAATTTTATCTGCTTATTTACCATTTATGAACTCAAATTAGTGTCTTTAATTACAAATTATGGTAATTAAACTTTTTTTCTTTTTAAAATTTTTTGTAACTGATGCGTGAGTATCACGTGACCAGATTCCAATAAGATTTGTGTAAAACTGGTCAATGGGATTAAATATGCTTAAAAATTGAAACATTTGGTATTAGATTTGCTTTTGTCCAAATTTTAGGGACTGAAACTACTGATGTTTCAAACATTTGGTACCAAAATTGCAATTTTCTCTATATCAATTACAAGAATATCTTTTGATCAAACTAATCCCGAGGCTATACATCCAATTCTATTTATATGTTCCTACATTGTTCCAGCTCCTAACAGCATCTTGAACGTCTTCAATTGTTCTTTCCAGCAATACTCCAAAAGTTCCTTTTTTTTTTTTTTGGTCCTTGAAATTCTTTGGTTTCTTTCCTGCTACATGTGGTAGATTGTAATAGTTAGGCTTAATCTACATGCAACTCTCCCCCCTCCAAAAAAAATGATTGCTTTTTGAAATGCATACACAGCCAAGGTAGCTCCACTGATCATGGATATCTTCCCCTATAAATGGAATTTATTACTTGCACTTGCTTCTGCACCTGTGTAGAGTTAGCACATTGAAAGAATAGATGATCATTGATTCCATCGCTTGGTAGCACAGCTCGCATTCATCATTTCCTATTAGTCCCCACTTTATTAATCTTGCTTTTGTCATCAGTTTTCGTTTGCATGCCATCAATGTGATAAATGAGAACTTGGAATTGATTTTTTTTGTACCATTCTAAGGAGGGCTATGATGTATTAGGTTTTTTGTTGATGATTTTCTGACAAGTGCTTTTAACAGTGAACAAACCAGTGCTGTTGCATAACATCTCACTTCATCTTGTTGTGCCAGACATGGTTTAAACTCCGCTGGTGTGTTAGCGATCAGTTGTACTGTTTCCCTTCATCTCTTTTCCCTTTGGCCAGTCCCAATTTCCTTCCTTGATGATTGCTGCCACTTTTATCATTTTAACTTTTTTTTCCCACCTTGTGATTAAATTTTCAGAAAACACCTTCTCAAGAATTCCAATAGAGTGCCAAGGATCCCGCCATGAAAATGTATTTTTACCATTCAAACAAGGAATAGAATTTTGTCTATATCTACAGCTGTAGGCACCAAATTAACAGATTATGAGGATGTGAAGAGAGAAGCAATTGGTTTCTACCAGAACCTATTCTCAAACACAAAATCTCCGTTGAGTAAAGATGGGTAAAAAAGAGGCTGAAACAAGTTATCACTTAGAAAACAATTCAAGATCAGAAGGAGTTGCTTAAAACTATGATCACGAAGGATGAGATACAGAAATCCTTATTTAGCACAAAGAAAGGTACAACCCTGCTTCGGATGGATTTACCGTTGGATATTTTGTAAAGAATTAGGATATAGTTGGGAAAGATCTTCTTGAGGTAGTGGAATGGTGTTTTCAGCATCAGTATCTATATCCCCCTGTTAACTCAATAATCCTGGCCTTGATTCCTAAAATTCCAAATCTTAACACAATGAAAGTTTTCAAACCAACTGAAGTCTTGAGTGAGTGGTTGAAGTTATTACTACCATAGTTCATAAGTCATACTCAAAGTGCTTTTTTGAAAGGAATTCGAATTTCTGTTGACATACTGTTAATGCATGACCTGATAGAAACTATCGCAGAAATCAAGGGGAAGGGAGATGTGCCTCAAGAAGTGTGCAAACATATAAAGGAGGGAGGTTGTGGCATTGTGAACCTGAAACTATTGAACAAAGACTGATTACGAGGCAATTTGGGACATATATCACCTAAAACAAAAAATGCTATTTGGATAAAATGGGTTCATTTTTACTCATTAAGATGATAAAGTTTGTGGAATGTTAAACAAGCCTCTAATGCTTCAGGGAATTGGGGGAAGTTCTTGAGACTTAGAATGGAAACAAGGAATTATACAAAATTTATTATAGAAAATGGTCAAACACGTTCTTATGGGCGGACTGGTGGCATCCAGCAGGTCCTATACTTCACAATTACTCTAACAAGATAAACTAGTTTCAAATACTATGACTGTTAAAGTGAATTCTGTAGGAAGCTAGGTGACCGAGCTCCATGTCAGCTCGGCCACCTAGGTGACCAAGCTCCACACTAGTTCGGCCACATCACATATCCTTATTGTTGATCTCCAGCTTGGCTATACCACTTCGGCAAAGTTCTCTTATCCTGCACTTCGGCTAAAGACATTGGAATTAAATCTACTTTTAGCTGTTATTATATCCTCATTAATGCTCTGACACCAATTGCTATTTTCGAAGTATAGTTTGTTTTATCCCTAATATATTCACTTTCTCCTCCATTATTACATGGATTACTATTATACACAACAACTCTGAGGAAAACACTCCCTTCTCTCTATCTTCTTTATTGAAGTATCTGTACGCGACAAAATTTCAAGTCTGCAAAATTAACAAACAAGAAAAATGCGACAAATATCAAATTTAATATGAAAATCAAAGATTACAATCTCTGTGGATCCTTCGATTCTTTTCTTCAGATTTTAATTCGAGGGCCTGAGGCTTGTTCTCGAACTATCGTTGACTTCTTCAAATCTGAATATGGCGACTTGAAGAAAGAGATTTGACTTCTTCAACTTCAGATGTCGAAGATTTGAAGAATACTTGAAGAGTTTGAAGATCTTCCTTGAAGACTTGAAGACCTCTTTGGTTGAAGACTCAGAGCTTTTGCAGCGTCAGAGGCTTCAAAAGGATATGAGTGTACGTCTTTCTGTTTTTTTTTTATCCTTAGGGGTGACCCCCTATTTATAGTGGCGGATGAGATAAAGAGGAAGACTTGTGATAACCTTTATCTCCATCTTCAAATATTTAAAAGGCACATCTCTTATCCCTTAACTATTTAAAAAGAGATGTACGATAGCATTATCTCTTCATCTAATTTTAAAGAGATTTACAATATAATCTCTTAACTATTATCTCTTTATTTATTAGAGATAAAAGAGATAAATAATTGAAATGTTATCTCTTTAATTTAAATAAAGAGATAAATCATGCATTTAACTTTTTATAGACAAATGAATTAGATTTTAAAATTTTCATTGTCTACAAATGCCCCCTCGAGACTTGTTCATGAAAACCGAGCATTCGACATGAGGCTTGAGTGACAAGTCTTGAATTTCCGTTGACTTGATTTTGCGTGGCATGGTGATTTGGAAGTCACGGACATGGACTCATCTTCATTGTAGCTCAAGGAACTAATGAATCTTAATTCACATGGCTCTTTCTTTTTCTTTTTTTTTAATTCGTTTGGAAGCTCACATCAAAAGCCACGAATTAACCATTAGTTTCTACTAGGAAAATCATGGCTAGTAGACTTTGATATGCACGACCAAATCCGACCAAGGCCGGCACATGGTTCAATGTCTCAGTCACTTTTCAAATGGATTGACTCCACCGCTAACCCATTTCCAATTGAAGTCTTGCTTGCTTGTAATTCGGTCCCTACTCGAACTGAAGGAAATTCTTTCCCGAGCAACTAAAGTGAATCCGAAATCAAGACAAACTCCATTTGCAAAATACCAATTGTCCTCGAAGTCAATAACTCCATACAGAGGATTAAAGATTTTAGCTTGAGTTCATCCGAATTGGACTTGATTAGGATAACAATCCTAGGAGTCCCGTGGATACCCCAATATCACGACTCTCAAACATCAAAGAGTATTATGCGGATCATACTTATGAGAAGTACCGAATTTATCACGGAATCTATAAAGACCGCAACCAGAATTCGAAATCACGTGTCATCGTGGTAGAAAAAATCCTTCGGCTATAAGAATACAAAAATGGCCACAAAAATATATGCGAAGAGAGACCAATAGGAGTCCAAAATATTCTTATAGCAAATTGGTTCTCAACGATATAATTATCTAATCAAATCCAATTACTTATGGCGAATTTTGAGACCCATCACTACCAAAATTAATCATCCGGATTGGCCTCAAATTAGTTAAAATTGGATTCATTTGGATTGCTAAAATCAGACATCGCCATCCAATGTTGCCATTGACTTTGCTACCATTTAGAAGCTATTTGCACTGGAGGTCGAAGTCGTTTTTTGTTGTTGCATTGAACTTCAATTCCGTTTTCAGCAAGCTACTGAAAAACACATCTTCTTCCAAAGAAATTGAACTTCAGTTTAACACAAACATTATTACTCCCAACTTGGATTCTTTTGGATTAAGAATAAAGCCACTAACAAAATAGCAGTGTCAACCCAAAACCATATCCGCAACGGAATTCAGGAGTTATCTTTTCTATCTGAAGCCATTCGATGAATTAAAAACACATCATCAGAATTTCTATTAGAATTTCCATCGGCTAATACTCACACCTTGAGGTTGATATCCGATAAGAATAAACCTTAACTGATAAGCGAAAGAACAAAACTCTTTATTGAGTGATCTACTGAAACTTGAACAAGTCCCTACGTCATCGTGAGCTTCACATTGCAATTGTATAGGAATAGAACTTCCCGTCACACAATTACGTTCGAGCTGGGACAACTTTAGAATATATAAATAATCAACCCATTTACTCTATTCAATCGCATCCTTCAAGAAGAGTCAAAGAAATGTCCTTCGGAAATTCACAAGGCAATGACATTCTGCAATTTTTTGTATTATTGCCATTTTTTAAGAAGATCTGTTGCTGCACATGCTGATTTCAGACGCCGTCGCTGCTACCCATTGACTACGTTTGCTGGAGTCACAAGTAATCTCCAAAGAATTCTCGGACACTTCATTGATACACACCAAGGACATAAAATTTGCAAGGTGCACATAATACTTCTTGGTCAGCAAGTCTATTAGATTTATTAGAGTAATTCGCTGTTGAACCTCAATTAATCTGCCTCTAATTCGCGTAAGTTTTCCCATGTACGAATCAATTTTTGTGCATATGGTTTAAACCAAGCTGATACCTTTAAGAATTTTTTTTTTGTTTAAAATCCTTTTCATGGCTGAAGCTCCATAAAACTTGCTCCATTCATCCCTTGATTGTCAACCTTGCTGATTCCCAGACATGAATGCCACTCCACGACTTTTGTGCGTGACTTTGCGAAATAAAATCGCATGCCAATTGGAAGAGAATTCAAAACTTCTATCAACCGTGCATCATCAAGCAAATTTGTCATCTGTTTTGTTCCTTTCCTTTTGCACAAAGTCGAATGTATTGGCTCGACCGACTTGAATATTAGCTCATGTCTAATTGCATATTACACGCATGAGTTGATGAAAATAATACATGACCCTTCACAGGACCTAGACAAGATTTGAAGCCATATACACGCCACGTCGAGGACTTCGATTTTGCTTGAGTGGTCCAAGAAGTATTTGGGGTCCAATTGAAATTTGATGATTCAACTAACGAAATTCCTCAAAGCTTTAATTTGATGATTTTATATCAATCTATTTCCTGCATATGGCTTTGATGAAAATTGCACGTCAACACTGACCATTCTCTCTATGAATTGCGTCCCTTCTTTCTTTAATTTACAAATAGGCTTCAATTTTTTTTTTTTATTTTGCAAGGATGCAAATCAAGGATTATAGCACACCACTGCCACATATATGCCTTTCTGACGAGCATGGGGAATCTCATTCAAGAACCTTGTCACTCTACACCTACAAACCAGCAATTGGAGTTTTTGGCGAAAATTACATACCTCTGGACGAGTCTTTGCATCTTACACAGTGGACAACTAAGCTGACGACTGATGCAGTGGATCCATCGAACCTATCCATCACGGCAGAGAGGCAAGAAGTGTTGATACTGAACTCTTCGATTCACAATGACAAACCTAGCGATGCCAAGTTCGTGCTTCCATTCTCTGGCTTCAACCTCGGAAGAACCATTTGGAAGGCTCCTTCATCCTATTTTGGCGAAGTCAAGTATTCATCCAATTACCGGGAATGGGCTGAGGACATCATCAGTAGACATGAAGCCGTACTAGCAGAGGCTGGAGTTCTATACGGTGTTCACGCATCACGATTCTCATATGATCGTTGTGATAGCGTCCTTCGTGCCTTCTGCAAATACTGGTGTCCTTCTACAAACACGCTTCACACACCGATTGGAGAACTTTCGATATCACTTTGGGATCTTCATCGACTTGGGGGTCTTCCAATCCGTGGCATGTTTTACGATGAGGTCGTGCCTTCTGCAAAAGAACTCTCAGATGTTGATAGTAAAGGAAAATCACTGCTCCCTCGAAGTTGCAGACATTTATTCGCAGCATACTACAAGCTTGGAAAGGAGAACCACGGAAGAGTCTCACTGAAGTCTTGGGTGCAATTCTGGTTTCGAGATGATGGCAAATATGGAACTCCTCCGACCCAAGGGCAGTAGACGAAATGTTGATGCAAGGCCAAAGAGAACGTCCAACTCTTCAGGGAGCTCTCATTTGACTGAAACAAAGGACGACAACATCTCTTTTAATATTTTGAGAATCCCAGACTCTTTAAGGAATGAGACATACATAGCAGCATTCCTGACATGCTGGATTTGCAAGTTTCTTTTACCAAGTGCAGAAGTCGACTCTGTTCGTCCAAGTGTCTTCAAGGTAGCAAGTTTGATGGCAACTGGGATGAAGTTCTCTCTTGCAATTCCAGTCCTCACAAGTATTTACTGATGGCTTGAGGAAGATTGTCCAGGCCCCAAACTTGAGAGAATGCACAAGCTATCTTCCCCATTCATTACGTGTATGGATGGATTGGTCAATATTTTGATGCTTATCAACTCAATACTCATATTGATCCTTGTATTGCCCGACATGCCAAAATGACAAGATTCAGTGGTGAAAGGATGGCAAGGTTGTTCATCACTCTAGCAGCAGAGGAGTTGTTCAAAAGCGTGACCCCACGATCGCTCTCAAAACTATGCTGGGTTGAAAAGGAGAATACAACATTCACTGATGACGGAAGCTCGCCACCTTCACACACAGAGTATTTCATTAGCCAACGGTCTTGCTATTTGACTCTTCGCCAAAATAACATTTTTCTCGTTGAACATTACAGTCCTTGCAGGTTTAGTAGACAATTTGGTTTTTGTCAAGCCATCCCACATTGCTTGAAGGAAATAACTCATACGTACACTCTGGGAGAAACACTTCAGCTATGGGAAGTCTTCAATCCGCGTGCAGACAAAGTCTATAATGATGATACCTTCCGAGACCTAAACTTTCTTTAGTCACACAGGATTATAACACGTGGTGGGTAAAAAGATCGACTGATATTTGCAAGACAATCATCAAATCCACCGCTAATCGAAGAAAAGATGATGAGCCCCAAGATTCCATCAAAGAGACGTCGTCCTCATCTAAGAAGTCCAAGACAATTGCCGCAAATGAGTTAAAGCATGGTGACAGAGTATCCAGTGAAAGTAGCAATCAAGATCGTCCTTGGAACCGTACCAAAGAAGAAGTCAAAATCTTCTGGACTAGAAGATGCATCTATTGACTCGTCTTTCTTTGCAGATACACCAAGTTCCAACATGTCACCCAAAAAATTGGCACAACATGTAAATGATCTCGCATTTTTTTTTTAATTCAAACTTTACCTCTCATTTGATTTGATTTTTTTTTTTGACATTTCCTTTTGCATGCTTTTAGCTTTCCGTTCCTCGAGAGACCTAGAGAAGCTGAAGACAATTTACTTGATAATCAAGATGGTGCTTCACTTGGAAAATCACCAAGTCATCATGAGAGAGCACCAGAAGCCTTGCATACCAGTTTCCGAATTCCATGGCTGTAATGTAATAAAGGCTCATCAAAGAAAATATGTGCAGGATTTGTGGAATGAAGCTTTCTCAAGATATTTCAAATACTCCTCTAGAATACATTTCTTCCTTGGAAAAGTATGCTGGAGATGTGATCGAGGAGATAGCCAAAGTAGACCCCGATATTGCGCCATCTCTTCAAGATACCTTAAAGGATTTATTCGCCAGAGCCAAGGATTATGACTCTTCAAGGTCTTCAGCAGCAGAAAAGATGACTAGAGAGGCCTATGAAGAAACTCATTCCCGAGCTAGTGCGCACCTTTTGGAGACCAAGGCAAAGGAAGAAGAAGTAACCAAGTACTTGCAAACTCTTGAAGAAAAACGACAATCATTCGAGGATCGAAAGAAAGCTCTTCAAAAGGAGCTTGATGACTTGGGGAAGCAAATGACAAAAGTTAACTCCACCATTGATCAGAATCGTGAGAATCTCAAACAGATTCAAGTTGATGTTTCAAAAGCGCATGAAGAAGTGGCTTCCATTGAAAGCATCTCGTTCTTATCGGAGGAAGATGTTAAAGAGATTGAGAGAACGAGGGCCCTCCTTAATGCACGAAGAACAGTCACAGCAGACTATCGACCTTAGATTACTCCTACATTTGTTCTTGTTTTATTTAGAAACTTTCAGAGTAAAGATTTGCTTCCTTGTCTTTCAATTCCTCGTTGTAGTAAATCTTTTCTTTTAATAAAGAAAACCCTTTACTTCTCTTACTTGTCTTACTTTGCGAGTTTATTTGAATAAAACAAGTAGAGCAACTAGTCAGGAAAGAAAAATTATCTTAACTTGAAACTTTGCTTTTAAAGGCTTGTCTTTAAAACAATTTTTTTTTCATATGAAAAAGGACTTAAATTTAAGCACATATTTTCCTTTTTCAAGAAAAATGATTTGAATTTTATGATGTTGTAACTGAACTTAGAAGTTGCCTTCTAAGCTGCCTACGTATCTCAAAAGGGAATCAAGTCACACGTAGTTCCTACCGTTCACAGTTTAGACTCATGCGGGTCAGGAGTATCCATTTGTTTACCACCTTGAACTTGGTGGAGTGTTTCAGCAATTTATCCACATGCTACACCATTAGGCGCTGCCATCCACAGTTTTAGCTCATGCGGGCCAAGAGCAATGTGCAGTTTAGACTCATGCGTCAAGGAAGCAACGTGCAGTTTAGGCTCATGCGTCAAGGAGCATCTATTTGTTTTATGCATAGTAACGCTTCAAATATTTGCCGTTGATGAGGCCTAATCCTTAATCCGTCATCAGCAATCAATTTGTATGATCCACTGGAATACACTTCTTGAACCATGTATGGGCCTTCCCATTTTGAGATGAATTTTCCTTTGACCACCATGTGTGAGGATGATTGGCCTTCGAATAGCGAGTACCATCTCATCAACTCGAAAAGAGCGCGGCCGAACTCGTTTGTTGAACGCTTTAGCGAGGTGAGCTTGATAACACTCAAGTCATTGTTGAGCCTCTAATCTTTTCTAATCCAGTGCTTCTAACTCCTCGAGGCGGAAGGCGAGCATTATCTTCTTCATTGAGCCCTTCTTGGACAGCAATCCTTAGTGAAGGAATTTGGTACTCAAGTGGAAGAACAGCCTCCACACTATATACAAGCGAATAAGGAGTTGCTTAGGTAGGAGTTCAAAAGTGATTCTATATGCCCAAAGAGCTTCTCCAATCCTATGATGCCAGTCTCGTTTTGACTTGTCCACGATCTTCTTCAACAAATTGCACAAAGTCTTGTTGAATACCTCGGCAAGTCCTATTTGTAGTAAGCATAGTACATTGAAGAATTGTATTGCTTGAATTTAAATTTCTCACAAAGTTTATCCATTGTAGCATTCGCAGAAAGGCTTGCTATTGTCGGTTATAATATACCGTGGGACTCCATAACGAATAGATAATATTTACGCAAATAAAGTCTACTACGTTCTCCTTTTTCACTTCCCTTAATGCAGTTGCTTCAACCCACTTTGAGAAATAATCTGTTGCAACTAAAATGAAGACATGTCCACTAGAAGATTTTAGGAAGTGGCCCAACCATATCCATTCCCCAATGTGTCAAATGGTCAGGATGCAATAGTTAGGATGCAGTGGCTCAGGAGGTTGGTGGATAAAATTTGCGTGGAAATTGGCAAGCTTGGCATCTCTTTGCATAGTCAGATGCAGTCTTTCACCATTGTTGGCCAATAATAGCCCATCCTTTTGATGCGAAAAGTGCAATTTAGGGCCAAGATTGGTGGGCTCCACATATTCCAGAGTGTGCTTCTTTTATCTACTTGAATGGCTTCATCTTCTCCAAGGCAACGAAGAAATACTCCATCGAAATGATCGTCAATAAAGCGTAGTCTTTGTAATAGATAAAGCGAGGTGCTCGACGGCGGATGTCAATTCTTCTTTTTGGATCTTCGGGCTAGCTTTCCATAATTGAGATAATCTAATTATTGATTGACGCCAATCTTCCTTTTCAACTTCATAAACTCGTGACGATATGAGCACTTTGCCTCTTTTCGATATCTTTTTCATTCAAAATGGAGGAGGTACGACCCAACTTTGACATATGAGAATTTGAGCTCGTTGATCTGACAATGTGAGTGTAGAAGTTAATTTTGCCAAGAAATCTGCTTGTCGATTCTCCTTTCTTGGAACGTGCTCAATTGTCACATCACCTAACCACCCATAAGTTGCCTTGCGTAGTTGCAATATGGCACAAGTCAGCCTTTTTGACTTCATATTCATCAAGGAGTTGGTTAACCACTAATTTAGAATCAGCCATAGACTTTCAGATGCAGTTGCTTCATATCTACAGCCATTTCAAGACCAAGTATCAATGCTTGGTATTCTGCAACATTGTTTGAACATAGATTCTTCAAAGAAAAGGAATACGGCAAGATATCTCCCTCAGAAGTGATGAAAACTACTTCAGCTCCAGCCCCTTCACGATGTGCAGCCCCATCAAAGTACATTGTCCACGGAGGAAGAACTTCAACCATGAGTACGTCTTCATCAGGCAATTCATCGCTTAACTCCCACTCAGCAGGTATAGGGTGATCAGCTAGGAAATCAGCCAAAATTTGCCCTTTGACAGCTTTAGCAGGTATGTAAATAATCTCAAATTGTTAGAGTTGAAGGTACCACTTGCTAGACGATCAAAAAGCACTGGTTTGGACATGACATACTTGATGGGATTCGCCTTGGATATTAGACGAACAGTATGAGCTTGAAAATAGTGCTTCAACTTCTGAATAGCAAATATGAGACTTAAACATAGCTTTTCGATGGGTGAATAATTCACCTCATTTGGCGTCATCATCCTGACTTAAATAGTAGAGGGCATTTTCTTTGCCATTTTCGTTCTCTTGAGCAAGCAATACTCCTACTGATCGCTCTTGAGCAGCAATGTATAGAATTAATGGCTTGCCTTGGATAGGTGCAACCAACACTAGAGGTTTCATGAGGTAAGACTTGATGCTTTTGAAAGCATTGCCACATGTTTCGTCCCATTCAAACGGCACCCCTTTCTTCACTAGGCGACTGAAAGGTTGACATCGTCTAGCCAAATTGGAAATGAATCGTCGAATGTAAGCTAATTTTCCTTGCAAGCTCTTCAATTCATGAATGTTGCGAGGCTCAGGCATCTTCATAATGGCATCTATCTTGGATTGATCAATTTCGATCCCTCGATGACGCACAATGAAGCCAAGAAACTTTCCCGAAGTTACTCCAAAGGCACATTTAAAGGATTCATCTTTAAGTTGATATCTTCGTAGCCGTTGAAAAATCATTTTAAGATCTTGAACATGATTATCACGTTTCTTTGACTTCACAACAAGATCGTCAACATAGCACTCTACATTTTTGTGCAATACGTCATCAAAGATCTTTTGCATTGCTCTTTGGTATGTTGCTCCAGCATTCTTCAAGCCAAAGGGCATAACTTTGTAGCAATATATGCCTTTAGGAGTGCGAAATGCAGTGAGCTCCTCATCTTTTGGCGCCATTCGTATTTGGTTGTATCCAGAAGAGCCATCCATGAAAGACAAAGCTTCATGTCAGTTGTAGCATCCACCATCAACTCGGTGATAGGAAGTGAAAAATCATCTTTCGGACATGCCTCGTTGAGATCGCAAAAATCAACACATAATCGAATTTGTCCATTCTTCTTTCTTACAGGGACAATGCTTGAAATCCACATTGGGTATTTAACTTCTCGAATGAATCCAGCCTCAATTAGTTTATTGACTTCTTTTTCAATTAACGGACCAGCTCAGGGCAAAAGTGCCTTTGTGTTTGTTTGACAGGCTTTGCACCTCACTTGATTGCTAAGTGATGAACAGCCACCTTGGGATCTAAACCAAGCATCTCCTTATACGTCCAAGCAAAAATATCTTTGTACTCATGCAATAAACTCACATAAGTTTCCCTTTCACTTGATGATAACAACGCACTTATGTAAATAGGGTAAGGCTCATCACTTGTGCCAGGGTCAATCTTCTTCAATTCGTCGACTGTGACTTTTACGCCTTTTTCGAGTTCTGGCAGGACGTCTTCGGCATCTTCTTCCTCCAGTGACTTGCCAACAATGATGTGGCCACATGATGCTACTTTTTTTCATCCTCTTCCTTCGACTCAGCATCGATGACGGTTTTGCACTTTCACATTCAGTAGATCACCATGATGAATAAAAAGATTGGTAATCTTCTTCTTTGATCTCTCACTCTATTATTGAATTTTATTCCCTTTTATTTTGAAAACTTGTCTTCTTATCTTGGGGAAGGTAAGTCTCTCATGAACCGGATGCTTTACTTTCTTGTCTTTTGAGCTAAGTCTCTCGAAGATGGAGGTGCGAGATAGTTTATTTCTCAGTCTATCAAAGATGGATTTTCTTTCATTTGTAGGTGAAGCTTCTTCCTTTATGGTGACACAATGAGTGCTCACCCTCCTAGTTACAATGCACACTAGTTAAGGTGGCCTATAGCCTAGACCTATCGAGAAACTGTCAATGGCATACCCCTTTTCTTTTAGCATCTTTTGGGTAGTCGTCAATCCATGAATATTTTCTCCAGTGACTTCAGGAAAGAGCTTTCCCAGAGTATTTACTTCATTGGGACAGTAGCCTGTTTTGCGACAAGCTTGTATGCATTAGGATCAAAACCTTCATTGGTTCGAGTGATAGGTAATGAACTGTGCTCTATTTCAGGCCCTAATTTTGGACGAATGAATCCTTCAAGTGGTGCTTTTTTTCATTTGACTGCTTCAATTTTGGTGAGAGGAACAGTGAGCTCCTTTAGTTCGTCACTCTTATCAAGAGAAGATTGGCCATCCTTCCCTTTTGACTTTAGAGACATGCTGCAAGACGTGTGCCTTAAATTCTTGAGCTTTTTCTACTTTTGACTCTTTTTATTTTGCATCAGTTTGCAGGTAAAATTTTGCATCAGCAAAATAAGCTTCAGCTTCGGTAAAGAGGCTTATCATCAGACAATCACCTTTTTGGTCACACCATCACAACTAATACTTAAAACATTGATAAAGAATTAACGGCACAACACCATTCTCGTAGATCCTATGGCCTTCCCAAAAGCATATTGTAAGATGTTTTGGCATCGATAACATGGAAGAGAGCACTTGAGGATAGATTGCCTACTAAAAACTCAAGTCTTATTATGTCGATTGCTCTTTGCCCCCTTGGTTGAATCCTTGAATCATGAGACGATTTTGTGAGAGTTCATCACTTGTGATCCCAAGTTCGTTCATGGCATGCACCAGTATAATGTTTACTGCGGATCCTCCATTAATGAGTATCCTATTCACTTTTTGTTCACATGCATAGCTATTCAGGAACAAGGGTCGGTTATGGGATCTCGAACCAAGTAACAAATCTTCATCATCGAAAGCAATTGTTGTTGCGCATTCGACATGTACCTTTATTGCTATCCTAAGATTTTTCTGGAATTCAGCATCACCTTGTTCTGTATGAAAATTTTCTAAATTGACAACATTGCAAGAATAAGAATCATCCAGTGAAGAAGAAGATGATGCATTACCTTCGGGTATGACTTTGCCTTTTGGAGTGGAATAATAGACTAAGTAGTCATATTTTCCATAAGGTTCCCCGAGTCGACCGATAGAAGGAATCTCCGGCTTTCAAGCAGCTCCTTCCATTCGCTTTTGATTTCGCGACTTCGTTTTGCCATTCTTATTTTTTCTTGCTGATTCATCATCCTCATACCATGCATCAAAGGCTACTTGCTCGCATGAGTCGCAATCACACAATTGATCAAAATACTTGTGATTGTCATTACTGAAGGAGTAAACTGGATTTCCCTTTTCATCAACATGGTTAATCGGAACACTCTTGAGTGGTTCCATCGTTGAACTGTACTCGTTTTGGTGTTGTCATTTGTAGAGTTTTACGGGCAGTATCAGATCTTTCTTTTCAATTGATCTTTGCAATCACCTTCTTTTCTGGTGTTTCAACAGCGATGAAGACTTTTTGCTTGAACTTATCACTGAGTCGATCAGTTTGGGGATCTTCACAATTGACAGGTGTGACAAGATGCTAAATTATCTCCACTTAAGAATTCCCTTAGGCATGAACTCCCTCAAAGTGATGGGGCGTCTAATCTTTCGAAATATTACTTCTTTAGGAGAAGTTCGAAGCCAAGTTTGATCTTTTGACCTTTTGACTGGATTCTTCTTTCTGACAATTTTGACTCTTGGCGATGGTTCATTCTCTTTGCTTTTTGCATTTACGATCCCTTCCTTCGTGTGACTAGAATCCAATTGTCATCATCTTAATCCTCATTGGCTTCCCTTGAGACATCATCACTTTTGAGACATTTCTCAACTTTCTCTTTTGAACTCGTTAGGAGAAATGTTGCCCCCAAATGTAATAGGATCAAAATCTCCGAACTTGATCACAAATATTGGTGTTATCTCGCAAACCTATTTTGAGGATACAGTGTATCATTTATTGAGGAATCTTGCTCATGACTGGAAGTTTGGTTTGTGCTTGCTTAGTCTTCCTCAAGCAAAATTTTGCCTTGACGAGCCAACTCCATGACTTTGTCTTTGAAGATGAAACATTTGGTGAGAGGAATGGCCTACCAAACGGTGGTAGCAACAATAGTTTGGATCATCCACTCGTGTAGCCTCTTCTGGTCGCTTCATCTCTGGAAGCTCGATGAGTTTTGCTTTACAAAGATCATCGAATATTACCCTGCAAATCAGAGTCAAGGAAAGGATATTCTTTTCTTGCAATTCTTTTAACGTAGGCCTTCTTCTTGCTTTTGTCTTTCGTGAAGTCTACCTTTTTCAGTCACCTTTTTACTTGTATTAGTAGCAATCTTAACAGATGCCACATTTGTCGCCATCGACTCTTTGCTACCAAATTTTGGGGAAGGCTTGCCCCCTTTCTTGATTTCTTGCTTTTCCTTGTTTTGTCGAAGTAGCTTGGTTTGGCGAACCATTCTTTGCATTGGCAGCAATACTCAGTTCCATGTCGTGGGCGCGAGTTGCCAATTGTTGAAAGGTGCTAGGGCGAATTCCTTGCAGGATGTAGCTTAGATCCCAGTGCATGCCTTGAATACACATTTCTATTGCAGGAGATCTCAGAAGAGTCGATCCTTACAATTTAGACTTAAACTTCTCCATCTATTGATGTAGTCCACTACAGGTTCATCTTTCCATTGGCGAGCATTAGTCAGTTCCAACATACTGACTGTTCGATGAGTGCTGTAGAAGCGGTTGAGAAACTCATGTTTCGAGTTGTTCCCAATTGTTGATAGATCCTGCTTCAAGATTGGTGTACCACTCGAACGCGTTGCCCTTTAGAGATCGGACAAATTGCTTTAACTAAGTGGTCACCATATGTTCCCGCATTGTTGCACGTCTCGACAAAATGTGCCACATGTTGTTTTGGGTTTCCTTTGCCGTCAAATTGCTAGAAATTGGGAGGTTGATATCCAGCTGGGCATCGTAAGGATTGTCGATCCTTGTGGAATATGGCTTGGTGTAGGCGAGACTTGATTTTGCTCCACCTTTCATATTTTACCTTTATTATATTTTCAATGAATCCCTTTAGTTGATCAACAGGGGATCATCCCTTCAGTAATCACAGGTACTTTCTTCATGTTCTCTTGTTGCTTCGACGAGGTTTCGCCTTCAACTTGGCCAATGGGTGCCTTGGAACCTATTTGACTTCCTTCAGGCGCACCATCCTTTTGGCTCACAAGCTGAGCAATGGCAGCGTCTTGATCTTTGATGTGCTTCATCATCACTTCCATCATTTTAGTCAAGTTTGAGACTTGTTCTTCCAGATTTGAGGTCTGCGTCATCATGGCAGGCATCACAGAAGAGGCAGTGGAGGTAGAATCTTCAAAAGAGAGAGATTTTGACTGAAGAGTCCCTTGAGAAGATGCAGATCCGCAACTTGATAGGCAGTCATCTTGTGTCAGGACTTTAGCATCGTGTCCAACTTCGAGTATTTGAAGAGCCTCTTCCATTGGTAGTATCAGTGCCTTTGAATCCCACCATAAAAGGAGAAAATTTGATTGGTGTCGAAAGACGAGTAGGAGTTGAATGTAGACTGAGCCTCTACATTGCTTTTGGTGAGAGCCTTTCGTCATACTCCTTGTTTTCGGACCACCTAGTTCGTAGATCTGCACCAGGGCGTGCGGTATCAACGGTAGATTTAGATAGATTAGCAACCTTTGAACGAGTAACTATGGATTTGTTGTTCTTTGGAGCCATCAGTGGATTTCTGCAGATAATTATACGAAGAAAAGAGATGGACGGCAGAGATGGTCCCACCGGGCGTGCCAGAAATTTGTACGCGACAAAATTTCAAGTCTGCAAAATTAACAAACAAGAAAAATGCGACAAATATCAAATTTAATATGAAAATCAAAGATTACAATCTCTGTGGATCCTTCGATTCTTTTCTTCAGATTTTAATTCGAGGGCCTGAGGCTTGTTCTCGAACTATCGTTGACTTCTTCAAATCTGAATATG
Organism: Mitragyna speciosa; assembly: GCA_024721245.1. Classification (NCBI taxonomy): domain Eukaryota; kingdom Viridiplantae; phylum Streptophyta; class Magnoliopsida; order Gentianales; family Rubiaceae; genus Mitragyna; species Mitragyna speciosa. The sequence goes on along the minus strand of CM045566.1, from coordinate 8,311,862 downwards.
GCGACTTGAAGAGAGAGATTTGACTTCTTCAGATTTGACTTCTTCAACTTCAGATGTCGAAGATTGAAGAATACTTGAAGAGTTTGAAGATCTTCCTTGAAGACTTGAAGACCTCTTTGGTTGAAGACTCAGAGCTTTTGCAGCGTCAGGGGCTTCAAAAGGATATGAGTGTACGTCTTTCTGTTTTTTTTTTTATCCTTAGGGGTGACCCCCTATTTATAGTGGCGGATGAGATAAAGAGGAAGACTTGTGATAACCTTTATCTCCATCTTCAAATATTTAAAAGGCACATCTCTTATCCCTTAACTATTTAAAAAGAGATGTACGATAGCATTATCTCTTCATCTGATTTTAAAGAGATTTACAATATAATCTCTTAACTATTATCTCTTTATTTATTAGAGATAAAAGAGATAAATAATTGAAATGTTATCTCTTTAATTTAAATAAAGAGATAAATCATGCATTTAACTTTTTATAGACAAATGAATTAGATTTTAAAATTTTCATTGTCTACAGTATCTTTACTGACTTAATCATTGGAGTGTTTATGGGGATTAAATCCCCTTGCATGTGAGATTTCTTGCTTGACAGGTAAACTCTCTAGACGCACACATGGGATTTGTAACTTGAAGACTCTACAAGTTCTATAATAGAGAATGGGGATTTGAAATGACATTCAGGTAGAAAGTTGAGAGGAGAAGCTTTGGACTTGATGCAAAAGACCCCTCCTCATTTGTTATCTGTTATAAGTTCTCAAGAATCTGTAGTGGGAAACCTGATCCGTCAGGTATCTACACTGCAAAATCAGCAATGAAACTTCTGTGTCCTACTCAAAGTAAGATACCACGACACAATATTGTGTGCAGACGAAAATATGTTATCAAGCATGCTTTTATCTTGTGTCTAACCTATAAGAATAAGCTAGCTACCAAAGAGAGGCTAAGGTATTGGGGCATGAATATTTCTTCTGAGTGTGATTTCTGCATGGAGCATGAAGAAAATTTAAGTCATCTCTTTTTTTTTTTTTTTTTTCTTGTTAGTACTCTGCTTGGGTCCAGAATTATGTTTTTAAAATCTTGTTTGGTATATAAAATTTGCACTGACTGGGATTATGAATTGAACTGGCTCGTCTAGCATTCTTCAAAAGAATCTATTTTAGCAGGCGTGAGCAGAATAGCTTTTGCTGCTACTGTGTAAAACAGGTTAGAAAAATTGAAGTACAAGAAAAGCCTTAAGTTGGACCCGATTGCAAGAAAATACTTGTGGAACTATTTGGCCTGCCTCTTCCGTGTAATTTATTTGTCAATTGTCATTTTTCTTGCACATATTAGATATTAACAGATTTTGTAGATAGCATTGATGTGGTCTTCTTAGTTCCAATGGCAAATGTTAAATTTTACGTTTCAGACCTTTGAAGAATCTTTAGGTAACTTGAAACAAAAGAAAGGAAAAAAAAAAAAGGAAAAACTTCATATTACATGGCCATTAATAGTCAATAGATATTTGTACTTAAGGTCTGCAGTCTTGCATTTCTAAAAGATGATTCGAATAAGCGCTTTTTGGTTCGATGTTTAAAGTTCTAAACAATAAGTTGCTTTTGGATTCGGAACATCTGTTGAATAGAAAAGTAGGAACTCCCCAATATATTATCTCTTGAATTTGAAGCATAATCTGCACATACTAATTATAGTGGAATTCTGTTAGATTTCAAGCATCAGACAAGTAAGAAAAGAAACAAAAAGAGTGACCCAAGAACTAATCTTTGTTTATCCTCTTCGAAAAAGGTGTAAATTTTTTTTAACTGCTACGTTGGGTATTAAAAATAGCTTACTACTGTGGCTCATACGAAGTTCAAGCAAATTTTATTTTGCGTATATGTAGGATATCAAAATTGTATGAGTTTGTACATGGTTTCAAAAAATAAAGCAAATTTTGTTCTTTTGTAACTTCTTTTCCCGATGCTTAAAAATTTTAATTTGAAGAATATAAATCATCCAAACGAAATTTATACTTTGCACGTTAGATTATAGGCTGAAACTATGTAGAAGCAAATTGTAGAATTATGCTGATAATATATGACTACAAGAGATAATTGTCTTGTATTCTTTTGATTTTTCTACCGGCGTCCGATATTGTGCTTTGATGATTTTACCTTGCACATACCGTGGGTCCAACTCAAAATGAAAATTTAGATTCAAGAGTTCTATGCAATGTGTGCTAATATAAAATTCTTTTTAAAAACTTCATCATTAAGTTGATTTTATACCAGCCGTCTTGTTTACATTTAAAAATTGAAATTGCAATCGGAATCGAAATTAGAATCATAAACTCCTTTATTAATATAGAGCTATGTTATTCTTCTATACATATTTAGTTATGAACCGAAATGAGTTTTATAACATTAACTAGTTAATTACATTTAAAATTCAAGTAATAAATACAAACAATTGGAGACAAATTCTAACATTTTCATTACTGTTGAATGATTTTGTAATAATCAAGTCAAATAAGAAGTATAAATAACTTCGAGACTCATTCCTAAGTTTTATACCCATAAACTAAACACCCTTCCTCTTTATTATTCACACGCTCACACACGTGCTATTCTTCTTCCAGACGCATACACACTATTTTAGTCTTATACATGCACACATTATCTTTCCACTGTCTCCCACAAATGCATACGACAAAACACTTTTCTTTTCTCACGCATAGTTGCATATTCTTTCTGTCTCTTCATCTCTCCCACACCCCCCCACCTCCGTCTCCCACTTTTGCTCTCTGTCGCACATTAACTTCTCTACCACACAGGTGACTATTCATCAGTTTTCTCAATTTCTCTGTCCCTCACCAACATACATAGGTAGACATATAAATTTGAAAATATTTAACATTAAAATAATATATATATATATATATATATATGAAGCAAAATGTTTTAATTCATAGATTAATTCAAGTTCATAATCAAGCAAAAATTACTTTATCTATTTAGCAACCTTATATCTTCAACACTAGAGGTTCAATTTTCAGATGGTTTTAGACTTTAATTTTTTCAAATAGGTCCTTACTTTAAAAAATTAAGGTCATATTCAATTATGTCTGTGACTAAGAAGAAAATAAAACATTGCAACAATAACAATTTCAGAAGGTAAAAAGAAAGAATATACGGTTGCCTAATTATTGTATCGTTATAAGCAAATGAGAGGGAAAGAAATAAGCGGTTCGTTTTTATGACATTGTTCAATGGAAGAAAACTTCTCCAAGAAAAAAAAAAAAGAGAAAATTACAGTTTTGGTACCAAATATTTAGGGTATCGGTAGTTTCAGTCCCTAAAGTTTGGACGAAAGCAAATTTATTACTGAACGTTTTAATTATTTGACACATTTAGTCCTATTGACTAATTTTGCTAAAACCTTACCGGAATCTGGCTTAGGCGATACTCATGTGCGGCTGACCAAATTTTCAAAAAGAAAATAGAAAAAAAAAGAAAAAAAATTAATTGTCATAGTTTGTAATTAAATAACTAATTTGAGTTCATACACGATAAATAAGTAGATAAAATTAAAAAAAAATGCTAGACAATGCATTTGTGTATACCTTTAATTACAAATTATGGTGATTAGAATTTTTTTTCCTTTTTTTTATTTTTTTTTTTGAAAACTTGGTCATCGACATAGTGAGTATCAAATGACCCGATTTTAGTAAGATTTTCACAAAATCGGTCAATAGGATTAAATGTGCTAAAAATTTGAAAAATTTAGTACTATATTTACTTTTGTCCAAACTTTAGGAACCAAATTACTGACGACCCAAACATTTGGTACCAAAACTACAATTTTCTCATAAAAGAATAATAAAAAGAAGTACAAGGATTGTAAGCCTAAACAGTAAATGTTGCTTCAGAAATAAAAAGATCTAATTATATAAAGGTAGAAATGCAATCATAGCATGATGTCCTCCAAAAAACAGAAAATACAAAATATTAGAAATCATAAAACATGCCTTCTGACTCCTGCTTGCGTTGTTGTCAATACAGACACAAATAACACCTTGATCTCCGTATATTTGCGCTGTTTTCACATATATTCTACCAAAGTCCATCTTAAATGCTGAATTCCACTTACGCGAAATAATAAGATTTGTATGTCAAGGCATAAAACGATTGGCGAAGATTATAATGAGCAAGGCAATGAAGTAGACTGCCCCGGTTATCACCACAAATGGGGCCTGAAAATTCATTCCAATGGCCAACATGAATGCCGTGGCGCCAAGAGAAATGGAAACTTGCTCCATTACAACAGATGCTACCTAGTAACGTCGGCGAATGTAGATGGACACAACAAAAGCAACAAAGGACAGTTCCAGAGCCATGCAGAAGTATTGGAAAATCATAGGAAGAGGTTTAGGGACTTGAAGCCCTTGCAAGGCTATGCCAATAGCTGCTAAACAGATTCCAATTACCTGCAGCAAAGGCCACTGCATCTTGATATGATCAACGGTGGCTCGATAAGGTTGCTGATTGATGATGGGCTGCCCCTGAGTCTCAGTGTCGACATCTTCATTTTCTGGGCCGCGCTCGAGTTGGCTGCTGGTTGGCAATTCTTGTGGTGGTGACCTGTCCTTCCATGGCAAGCGCTGATTGGCAAGCTTAATCAAGTTGAGGAAGAAATTTGCCACGAGACGTAAATTCTCCCACATTTCTGAGAGTAGGAATGTGGCTGGCTGAGAAGTGGAGGAAGAGATGTTACTTAGGAATTTTGAGGAGAGATTCGTTGTTTGGTTTGGGAGGGTGGCGGCCGCAGCAGCGGTGGTGATGGGGGAAATGTTATTTACTACCTCTGGGGAGAGATTAAGATGTTATTGTAAGAAAAACTTCAAGAGATTAGTGGACTACGTAGCACACATGCATAAAGCGATACTTATAGTACGCGCTCTACTTCAAAAACCGGTGCCCCAACCCCAATCGAAGAAACAAAAATCTCAGCCTCATACCCCCACAAAAGCACCCCAAACTTTCCCCTTCCTAGTTCCCACATACCCCGCAAAAGAACCCAAACTTTCCCCTTGCCCACATACCCCACAAAAGAACACCAACTTTCCCCTTACCCCACAAAAGAACCATCACAAAAGAACCCAAACTTTCCCCTTACCCCACAAAAGAACCATCACAAGAGAACCCAAACTTTCCCTTCCCACATACTCCACAAAAGAACCTCAACTTTCCCCTTAACCCACAAAAGAACCCAAACTTTCCCCTTCCTACATATCCCACAAAAGAAAAGCACACCAAACTTTTTTCTTCCCACATACCCCACAAAAAAACTCCAAACTTTCAGAGTTGGGGTGTCACAAGTATCATTTGGGATAAAAAATTAACGCCTCTGATTAGATGAGCAAAAATCGATGGTTGATATTAGGTTAACATGGCCAAATTTTAAGACAAAAAACGACTCGTTTTACCATTGTTACAAAAGTGCCGCCAAAAAAAAAAATAAAGAGATAAGACAAATTTGATTTTACACACACGTATAATATAATAAAATAGAGCATAACATTTTTTTTGAATAAAAATACAGCATAACCATTTTAGATGCCATGCCAGCTGGAATATGGAACAAAATAGAGATAAATATACCGTAGGAATAAGCAAGGATAAGAAAATTGAATTTGAGAAACTGAACAAATGAATATAAGTATTCTTAACTTTACAATAAAAAAAAAATTTCAAAATAACATAGTAAGTAAATTTATTTTCTCAATTAATTCAACTTCCTAGTGAAGTCCAGTTCCGTCATGTAAATAAATTTTGATGAAAGGGTATTGTTATTCTGTTTTCAATATTATTATACACAAAATTGTTATTATTTTGAAAAATTTGCACTACCCCTTCTTTTCATTTTTCCCTAAAAAAAAATAACTTTTCATTTCTCTTCTCCAATTTCCCATTCACACGTTCTCCAAATCAAAAGATCTCTCCACGAAGGGCGGTTGGTGGGATGGGTTGGCGGAGAAATGGTTTACATCAAGGCGTAAATAACAACTCCGGGGTTCTAGAGATTACGGATCATATGTTAACGGGACGGTGCGCGGAAGCATCACATCTCTTTTCCTGACAAATTCTAATGCTATTTCATTAGACGGAACACGCGTTTGCAGACATCTTACTTCCATCTTAAGAGTGAACTTTAACACTCTATTTTCTATATTAATTTAGACCACTCAGTTTAAAGTGAATCGTATTTCACAATATTCTTTGGCCCATTTTGACTAACTTTTCACTTATTAGCATAGAAGGACGCAGGTTTTTTTTTTTAGGGACAAACCTACCAAAGTCTGGAAAATTCTTAAATGGACCCAGTCAATAACCTCACTTGTGAATCTTGCGGTTTGAAATAACGCAACATAAGCATTCTTGCATTATTTTATATCATTTACTTACATCAACATACATCGCTTGTCTTAATTAGCGTTTATTCAAACCACAAGATTTACAAGTGAGGTCGTGAATCTGGTCCATCTAAAAATCTCTCACCCAAAGCAAAAGAGCTTTAGTACAAGTTTTTATTTTGAGAATATAAAAATATAGTTTTGTCAAATCTTAATAGGGTAAGTTTCGTCTATGATTGGTCCATTCCACAACTCCAGGCATCTTAAGAATTGACTCAAAATGGTGTTCTCTCTGTGTCCATTAGTTCCACAACTCTAGGCATCTTATGACTTGACTCAAAATGAAATGATGTTTTCTTCCTTGAAAAGGATGCATTTTTTTTTCAATGAACCCACCTGATTTAAACAAGATAATAATTCGAGCTTGTGATAATTAGTCGGATAAGTCAAAAAAAGTGTGTGAATTTGTCTAAATAAAGTAAATTAGAGTTAAAGAAATTAGAGTAAAGTAAATTGATTATTTTTATATTCTAAATAAAGTAAATTAGAGTTAAAGAAATAGATTAAATAGTGCATTTGCAAGTAGAAATGTCTAATTTTTTACTATTAGATGACTCATCTTATTGGATAAAATTGGTCGTTTACTTGTTGAACCTTAGTGTCACGTAAAATAATAGTGTGTAAATACCATTTGGGAATATCACTTTATGCCGTAAAATGGCCGAGATGTCACACACACACGCACAAAATACACCACAAATTAAATAGGCTTAATCAGTTCATCTTAAGTGTAAGACAATTAGAAAAGATTTTTGAAAAATATGCAGACAATTTTATCAACTGTGCCTTTTTTTTGAATCTTGAATCAAGATGAAGTTTCTCAACTATTTTAGAATTAGGCTAATTACACTTTACTCCCCTTAGTTGTACTTCCCCCCATGAGCTACTCTGGCCCTGTCAAATGTTCCATTTATAATTCTACATGTAAAATACTGATGTATAAAATTTTAAGTGAATTTGCCCTTCTTCATTTGCAGTATTAAATACTGTTGTTAAACTGGAATTATGCAGGATAATTCAACTAGAAACTGAACGACATTCCATTCCGTTTGTGGTTGATTTTGTTTTTAACTAGTTTTGTATAATATTAGTTCATAATAATTTTTATTTTAGTAGCAATTAAATATATTTTTTCATCTAAATTATTTCTTTTAATAGCAGAAAAAAAATGAACCAGCCAGTTATACTGGTCAAACTTAAAAAATTGAGACCTTCCATGTGACCACCGGTCTGAGTTTTCTATGTTAGGTTTTTAGATATATTGTCAAAAAAATTGTGGATGAAATATTAAATCTTGCTATCTGATTTGATTGTAATTGAAATACAACTCCTTTAACAAAAAATTAAAAGAATGATTTAAAAATCTTTGTATTGTTGTAAATAAATAATAATTGAGTTAGACTTATATCTTATATATTACTAAAATAAACAAATATACAAACATATGTCATCTCATTCTTTTTGTTTTCACCTCAATAAAACAGCCCTATTTCCATTACAATCAAATACTAAAATTTAATACTTCATCCATAATTTTTATAAGGGTTAATTACTCCAATAGTCCTCAAACTATTTCATGAGTGTCAATTTAGTCCCCAAGCTTTTATTTGTGTCTATTTGGTCCATCAACTTTTACATTAGTGTTTAATTGATCCCCAATACCAATAAATGGCAAAATTGCCCTTCTATTTATATCATATCTTATCTTTGTTTTTTCTCTACTTTACTTTTTATCAGTTTTCTTATATTTTTTATTTATTCCTTCAATTCTTTCCCTATCTTTATCCGTGTTCTCAAAAAACTCAGCCAAAACATTACCTTTTTTATTCACAAGTTTATATTGATTGATTTATCTGAAATATTTAGAGTGTTTTTCAGAGTTCTTGAGATGAAAAAGACTATTAAAAGAAATAAAATGAAGGAAAACTTCAAAAAATATTAAAATAGAAAAACATAAGGTTTAGGATTTCAATTTATTTACTTGGTTGTAGACATTTATTTCTTTCTTTTTTAATCATTTTCTTAATTTTTCTTAACTTTTTTTCTTTTATTTGTCCTCAGAGATCTCAAGAGAATAAAAAAAAATTCTAAACTTATCAACTAAACCAATCAATATAAACCCGAAAAAAGAAAAGAAAAGAAGATAATATGCAATTAGGTTTCTAATGATGTGGACAAGGATAGTGAATGTGGAGAAAAGATAAATTAAAAAGAATATAAAAAAGGAGATAAAAAGTAAAGGTCATAAAAGTAGAAGGGCAATTTTGTCATTAATTGGTATTGAGGACTAATTAAACACAAATATAAAAGTTGAGGGACTAATTAGGTGAGTGTTTCAGTGACCTTAGGTAGCAATTATTTAGTTTGTGTGAATTGTCTGCTTGAAAAAACAAAACAAATCGCATTGCGAGGTGAGTGAAACCTGAGGTAAAAGATGAGAGTTAATTCTTGTCCCACATCGAAACAATGTGTGGTAGTGTCCCTGCACTTAAGTTCCATGGGTGGTTCCAAAAGTCAGCAATTGCCTTTTGGGATTCACTCGTGGGATGTGCTTAGGTGAGTGTTTCAGTGACCTTAGGTAGCAATTATTTAGTTTGTGTGAATTGTCTGCTTGAAAAAACAAAACAAATCGCATTGCGAGGTGAGTGAAACCTGAGGTAAAAGATGAGAGTTAATTCTTGTCCCACATCGAAACAATGTGTGGTAGTGTCCCTGCACTTAAGTTCCATGGGTGGTTCCAAAAGTCAGCAATTGCCTTTTGGGATTCACTCGTGGGATGTGCTTAGGTGAGTGTTTCAGTGACCTTAGGTAGCAATTATTTAGTTTGTGTGAATTGTCTGCTTGAAAAAACAAAACAAATCGCATTGCGAGGTGAGTGAAACCTGAGGTAAAAGATGAGAGTTAATTCTTGTCCCACATCGAAACAATGTGTGGTAGTATCCCTGCACTTAAGTTCCATGGGTGGTTCCAAAAGTCAGCAATTGCCTTTTGGGATTCACTCGTGGGATGTGCTTAGGTGAGTGTTTCAGTGACCTTAGGTAGCAATTATTTAGTTTGTGTGAATTGTCTGCTTGAAAATAAAAGTTGAGGGACTAAATAGATACAATTAAAAGTTGAGGGACTAAAGTGACACTGATGAAATAGTTTAGGGACCAATGGAGTAATTAACCCTTTTTATAACAATATATTTAAAAATTTAATACACATGTTTATAAACTTAGTCCAGTAGTCAAGCTAAAACGTCTTGATTTTTTAGGTTCGACTTGTTGGTTCTAATTCTTTTATTAAAAGAAATCAAATCTTAATAATTGCCGTATATGTATGAACGTATGTATGTATTCTTGGCTTCAACGGGGTAAAATTCAATTGGGTGGTAGCTTCAAGGGTAAGGGGTAATTAGCCCTTTGCAATTTAACTTTATATAGTACACCGTCATCTTAGCCATATTATGTTTCGATTAATCGATGCACGTGAATGCACTTGTATCCCATATGCACATTGAAACTCGAACACCCAAAACCTAATTCTATATGCAAGGGTTGGTTTCATGTTTGATAACTAACGCTTCAGCTCTCTTTCAAGAATTGGAGATCAACTGTTTTCGGGTCATGTGGTTGTTGTATCCTAGACTTTTCACTCTACTTCCAAAAATTTGAAACATGTTTGTCCCTGGCATGCCTTTCTTATCAATTATCCCTGCCTGCCTCCTGCCTTTCCATACTCCCCTTTCTAGAAGTGCCCTAAAAAAAAAAAGAAGGTACTTAAAATCCCTCATTGGCGAAAGCATAAGCTGTAAATAACATATTCGGTACTTAAAATGCCTCATGGGCGAAAGCATAGGCTGTAAATAACATATTCGGAAGGTTGCTAGTTCTGTTATTCTCAATTCATCCACCTTTTGTCTTGAACATCACATCTTCCTGTCCTTTCCTTCCCTTATTTGACTTCCCTCACACTATATCTATAATAGCATAGCTCTCCTCAACCGCCCCCCAAGACCCTGCAGATCCAAGCCTCCAAGCCCCTCAACAGGCAAACCCTGCAACTTCCCTTCTGCCCTTCGCTCTTTGCCACACCCCACCTCCACAGACATCTGGCAACCCCACCAGGCTTCCCTTTTCCCTCACCACTCCTCCACCAGCGTAGTCTGACCTCCCTCCCTCCCTCATCATGCAGTTTCCTCTTCCCTTGCTTCCAGTTGCAGCAAAAAAACATGTGCTTTCGCTCCTGCCCAAGAGTTGGCATCCTGGAACAAAGAAATCTAAGTAAATTTTTCTTCCTTTTGTTGATTTTTGGCGGAGCTAAATAAT